>BQNB010048884.1:28134-42323 GCA_026074375.1 Tanacetum coccineum
AACCAAAAGAGTTTACAAGATTAAATAGGAAACAAAAATAGTAAACAAGGAAACAAATCTTGAAAATTATGGTCCAAGAAACAGAAACGAATCATAAACTAAATTTATTGTCTTCCAATGGTTGAATGGGCTTTAATAACTTGGGCCGGTTCTAGCCACTTTCATTAGTGGACTCGAGGTTGTCTTCCACTTGGGCTGTTATGTCTGGATCCGTATCAACAATGCCAAAGTGTAGCAGCATAACTTGTAAATAAAGCTGTTACCAAAAGCGTAGTAGCATCAAATGTAAAAATTAATATTAATCTCCATTTTAGCCATTCTTTCATACATTATAATAAAGCCTACACAGTTAGTTTTAAATCACAATAAAATTTTCATAATTGGAATTTGATAGAATCTATCAGATTCTTAAAATAAAATAAATCACATGTATTTAGAAGTTTACACAAGGCAACCAATGTCGTTTATTTTTAAGCCACACTATCAACTCCAGCTAAAAACGTTCCAGATGAGCAAATCAGAAAATCGGGCGGCTTTAGTGCAAGCTTAATGATGTTTTTAAAGTTGGGATGCTTAAGTGTGAACTTCCTATCTAATAGTAGTACACGCATACACCATCCATAAAATCAAACAGGAAAGAAAAAAAAGTGGGGTGTCAGGCGCACAAAACTATTATTTACCTGACAAGAGACCGGCTTCTAACCTTCTCATCATCATCATCATCATATCTGGACCTCTGACGTTCCCTGCGATAATCAGGACTTCTGCTGCGACTTCTGTTGCGGTAGCGATCCCTATCCCTTGCTCTAGGCCTGCCATATTCAGAGCGGTCCCTGCTTATGCTAGGGTTTGTCAGCCTGTCTATGTCCATATAGTCGCCTCTATGCCTGGAACTACATTCAGAACATATGCAAGATACAAAAGTAACTAAGTATACAACATATGCAGAAAACCTCATAAATTTAACATAGTAAAGCATATATCATATGCCACTTTCAAAAAAGATAATCATTTGAAGCAGTAACATTGCATATGCCTCAAATGACTTGGCGTTCGTACAACATGCTAGGATATCATGTTTACCTTGGCCTGGGACTTCGGCTCCTTGACCTCCCCTTCAACTTTTCTGTTGGTTCCAGAATTCTTCCCTTATGCCAACTTACCTCAAGCATGTAGCTCTCAACTCAATGCAAAATGCAAGATGAAGATGCACATGGCTCATGTGCCCTGTACCATGTAGTTGCAACATAATCCTGCAACAAAAGTAATGATTTAGTAAATTTTCAAAAGATTGGGTGATCAAAATCACAAATCTTGATGATACATCACAAAATAACCAATAAAGATTATGTAGTTACCACAAATACTCAATTCAGTTCATAAATTTCATTCTTGTTATAAGAAAACATTTTAATCAAAACTCTATGCCACCACAAAAAAGGAACTGAATTATTGTCTAAATATTATGCCTTTATGAATTGTGTAATAGAATAATAAGTAATATTCGTCGTCTTTGTTGATTCAATACATTCTTGAAAGTTGAAACCATTCATTGTAAATGAACTGTAAATGCAAAACTACATATGTTGTTATTGTTTATATCTAACTTTTGCTTCAACAGTTATCATATTCTTTTAGTGGTTATTAAACATTTCAAAATCATTCAACAAAATCCCTTTAATCCTCTAATAAGAAACATGATATAAAATTAACAGATACCCAAAATATCCTTATAATAAGAAATATATTTTAAAAAATGTACAGATTATATGCAATGGGGGTGTTTGGGTAAGCTTTATAAGGCAGCTTATTGGCATAAATAGGTTGTTTTTCAGTTGTAATTGTGAAGATGCTTATTTAAAATATCTTATTGAGCTACTGAAACATATGCTAAAAATGGAGATAAGTGCATATATAACTTTGATCCTATTATTTACATTCTATACCACTGACAGAAATATAAAAGCTACTGCGAAGCTTGAAAACCATATGGAGTTTGACGGTGAGTCTTTATTTCATCCAAAAGACATTCCTCAATCCTTTATGCAGGTACTAATGACAAACCACAATCCAAGTTATGTGTAAATTGGTCACTTCATGGTTTGGATGTTAAGGATAAATGCATATTCTGTGCAGAGGGGGGGGGGGGGGGGGGGGGGGGGGTGGGGTGGGGGGGGGGGGGTTGGGGTGGGGGTGGGTGTGGGTGGGTTGGGGGAAATGTTTATTGGATAGAGTGGAAGTATAATTTTAGAGATAGATTATGTATGGTGGGTGATAATAGGGTTTGTCATTAGCAGCACATGCTCATAATCGTATTTTCAAACCACGGCACATATACGCATTCTCTAACATCCTAACCTTTTAGGGACCCTTTTACACATAACTTGATTGTGTAGTTGTCATTAGACCTGCATAAAGATTTGGACAATATGTTTGTTCCGAAGGAATGTCTTTTGTATGTAAAAAGATTCTCCCATACTCCATCTGGTTTTTCAAGCTCGCATGCTGTGTATATTTCTATCAGGTGTAAATGTAAATATATGATCAAAGTTATATATGACACTTATCTCCAGTTAGCATATGTATTCATAAGCTCATAAATATTGTACAATAAGCATCTTCACATTACAACTGAATAACAACCTATTTGCGGCCAAGTAAGCATGCCTTACAAAGTGGTTTGAACACATGCATGTGCTAATGACAAACCATATATCACCACCATCAGAATCTATATAGTTTTGATGACATGGAAAGACTGTAGCATTTTATATGGGAAAACTAACTTACATATTAAGTGCCTAAATAGTAAAAAGTATTGGAACATATTTAATATCTGGTTTAACTTTATGCACATTGCTTGTACGCATATCATATACTAACTTAAATATTAAGTACCTTAATAAGGATACTGATGGAAGTCCTGTATCATACTTCATGGTACTGCTTGCAAGAATCTCCAAATGAGCAGATACAAAAGAACCAAATATAAAGATGAACTGATAGTATTTCTATATGCAATAAAACCAATTGTAAAAAAAGTTGATTTTACGATTTATATATATAGTATTTCTATATGCAATAAAACCGATTCTAATAAAACCAAGATCATTTATGAGATCTGCAACAAAACGCCACATTTTCGCATTGAACAGAAAACAAATCTCGAGTGTAAGTGTTTGCGTATCTTCGATGTTTTACATAGTTGAGATAACCTACATAGACTGGCATATAAAATACAGTAAACACATCAGCTGTAGCTCATCTTATAAATTCACATTCTAGACAAATATTTTGGCTCTTTAATTGTAGCGATGATAAAGATATAGTACGTTAGAGGTATGATACAAAAACAACTGGCATATAAAATACAGTAAACACCAAATAGACACTAAAAGTTTCTGAGTGTGACAAATGACTTTATTTTTAAGTGCAGCACATGGTTTTCATATATAAAGCTGCTTATATAGATAACATACAATAGTATACCAACCAATTTCCATAGCAGCATACCTGATAGAATGTGAGCATGACACCTCCAAAGCATTCCAGTTAAATCCTTCAAAAACCACCGCAAGAGTTTAAGAACGACAAAAACGACTATACGTAAGTCAAATAAAAGTTCATAGCTACAGATATATGTTACCTGAACTTTTAATGTAATTTTATTTAATTATAAGCATTAAGAAATTTACCCTCTACTTCTGGTGCTGGTCATCTGTATCTTCATCATGGTCAATGTGATGAGTAAGGATCTTTTTTCGTTGTCCAATACACACTATCTTTTGAAAATTTGTGTTTGGGTCTCATACGGCTTGGATATCCTCTGGTTAGTCACCCTCTAACACTTGATTTTCCACCTGTACATTAAACCAAATAGCTTACAAATCTGATAAAGATAACTAAACATTTATTCATATTTGAGTCTGAATCTGAAAAACAATAGCAATAACAAAATAACAATACCTAATAAGATAACAAACGTTTAGATTATTCAGGGTACACTGTTCAAATGCAGGGTATCTTTTATAATACCGGTTACTTTCTGAATAGAATGTGAACATGGCACCCCCAAGCATTCAAGTTAAATCCTCCACGTCAAGTGTATGTAATAATAAACTAATATAAACTGAATGAGAGGATCCTCTGCAGAAGCTCAACATACAGTCTTCCTATGCAGGAACCTCCATGTAAAGAAAACATAATACCTTATATTATAGAAAACATTGGAAATCAAATAAACGGTTCATAAAAAAATTAAGTGCTTCCCAGTATATACCTTAAATTAAAGAAAAAAAAGAAAACATTAGAAATCAAGATTTCAGATTAACCATTCAAAACCGCACAAACCTTGAGGAGAACACCGGGAAATGCATTTGAAAATACATACCTGAGCATTGAGAATATGCTTTGAATTACCCACCAAAATCGAATCTGCCAAATAAAGTCATTTCAAAGACAAATTCATCACAAAACTGCTCACACAAAGACATAGTGAATAAAAACTATAATTAAAATAACAATCTTAAAGTAAAAAAGGATAAGTATAATAGTATAAACTTATGTTGCCAGAACCTGTAATACACGGCAAAACGCGTTAGAACTAATTTCCAACAAAACCATTGGTTTTGATACTTTCAGTTACAGCTTGGAACTGAACTGAAAAATAACATCTATAATTAAGAACCTTGATATAATAGTGAAAAACCTTGTTGGTTACTTAGAAATCAACTTTGGACATAAAAATAAGGGGTTGTCTGAAATTGCTATTAAAAGTGTTTATACCTTTTGGGTTTTTAATAAAGCAGAAGCAACCCAAAAGACAATTGCTATGGGTTATCAATTTCTTGATTTACCGTAATCTACGACAATAAGCACAAATCATATCTATATATCTCATAAAACTAAATGTGGAGCACCGCCACACAGCTGCCACAAAGTAATTATATCAGTAACCTGATTAAGAAGAACAACCATCTGCCTTTGAGAAATCCATGGCTTACTTTCTAGCATGATCTTAAGCTCCTTGGCAAAAAATACTAAAGACATACAAGAATAGTCCACATCCTGGATTTACTTGGTCAAGTGTAGGAGTTTCCAAAAACGAGAAACCGACAAACGATCCGAACCGCATAAACCGAAAACCGAAAAACCCGAACCAAAAAAACCGAAACCGATAAAAAACCAAAACCGAAAAACCCGCTTATCACGGTTTCGGTTTTCGGTGTTTACTTTAGATATCCAAGGTTTAATTGAACCGAACCGTCTGATTATTTAAAATCATGATTGTTTTCTATCTAATATTCATACATTGTACATGTATTAACCATATTATCGCACAATGTTATTCCATAACGACTTTTAGCTCCTAACGTAAACATAGTGAAAATTTATGAGTGAAAATTCATAATGGGATATAATTTAATAATAGGACGAATAAGTATTATTTTGTTAAATATGTTTTGTACGAATATATAAATGCAAATATTGTAAAGAAATAAATTTATATGAGTTTTATCTACTCAATGTCATTTGATTTTACTAGAATGACATTTAATGCTTTAGACCATGTTATTTTTTATACGGTTAAACTCGATTAAACGTAAAAAAATGGTTAACCGTGAACCGAACCGCGGGTAACCGCTCACTTCGGGTACCCGCATGTCCGGTTACCCGCCTAGTACGGTTCGATTTCGGATAGTAAAATTAATTACCCGCCCCGTAACGGATAGTTTAAATCTTCCAACTAACCGAACCGAACCGCCCCGCGAACACCCCTATCAAGTGTTATCCTAATATTTTTCTCAATCCATATAATTTCAATACAGCCTTGGTTTCCCTATGAGCTTCACAAACCACACCAATCTTTTGCAAATTCACAGGGGAAATTTGATAAAAATCAGTATAAACTTGATTTGTCTTTTGAATGAAAGCCTTCTGGTTAAATATTTTGCTATTGACTTTTTAAACCTATTGTACTTGACTACACAATTCAAAAAACACCATAAATATAGAATAAATGTGAGCTAACAAATTACCAAATTTGTTTTATCCCCGCAGTCGAATGATCGCCAGAGAAGTTGTTGGAAATGCTCTCTGTCGCGCAAGTATGCCTGGCTATTGGTGAAACTCAATCAAAAAAATCTAAAACAATAAGCTGAAATCAATCATATTCAATATAACTATGTCTCACCATCATATCTTTTTTGACTTCTTTTTCATTTTACTTTCACTTTATGGGTCACCTAATTTTCTACGGAAACATAAAAACGCAGAAGTCACTATAAATATCGTAATAACCACCATTTTCTACAGAAACATACAAAGAAAGCAAACTATCTCTCCTAAATTAACTCACGAATTACCTCAGATGGAAAAATCGCATTAAGGATTCATCCTCAGCTAAGGTCTTTGAAAGTTCAGACCAATCCTGAGAAAGATAAAACCATTAAATATGTCAAACAAAGTAAGGTTATAAACTCGAGAATAAGTAAGAATCATCAGGCACATTCACGTGCCCATAAATCAACGTTTCACCAATAAAATTACTATCATGTAAGTTACATCTCACAAAATTACTATCGAAAACAACAACGTGTTTCGCCAATAAAATTCATTCAAGAATTGAATCAAACACTTGGTATGCAAAACTATAATCAGGGTTGCTTTGAAACTAAAATTAATAAATGCATACAAAACTAATCTCTAATTGATCATGCATCAAAACTAATTAGCTAACACAATTCGATTAAATCAAAGCAAAAATTAAAAAAAATGACGGTAGACAAAGTTAATTGAGAAGATACCTTTGATGGTTTTTGGTGGATTAGATAACCGGATTTGTGAGTGTGGTTAGGGTTCCTTTTTAATTTTGTGAGTATGGTTAGGGATTTTAGGCGTGATCCTAGGCGTGATTGCAGCAAGACTTTCCCTCCCTTCACAGTTAAATCCCGGATTTGAATTGACTTTATTTCCTAGTTATTTTGTATTATGTTTTAAAAAACTTCCCATAAACATCAGGCTAGTCCACTGGTAGTGCATTCGTTTCTGGTGTAACAGACTTGGGTTCGAATCCTTCAAATGTCTACATATTTTTTAGATATAAGCACAAAATAAGTTGTTGAGGTGGCTTTATTGGCTGTCTACGTGGCTTCAATCGTTGCTTATGTGGCATTCTTGCTTGCATAGGTGGCTTCTTAAATGCATATGTGTCATTAGTTGTTGCATAGGTGGCAATAGTTAATTGATGATGTGGCATGTATGTTGCATAGGTGGCATTCTGATATCCACTTATATAATGTAAGAATAAGGATATTATATATATATATATATATATATATATAGTTGGTTACCCGCGCATAGCGGCGGCAATAAAAAATTTACTAACTCAACTTTTTACGTAATTTCCTACCCCTAGTAATATCCGTTCACAAATGTATAGAGTTCGTTGGGTTCCCGTAACTTTCCCGCAACACCATATAACATCATCATTCTCGCATGTAAAAAGACAACACTCTCTCCGAAAGTATATAGTTTTAACGTATCAAGTTTATATTTAATTAAGATTAAAGTTGTAAAAAAATATAAATCAACATAAAATAAACCCATTAAAATGTAAAAAAAAAATTATAAAAAATATATCAAAATGGATGTTGAATTAAAGAGCATAAAATTTTAAAAAATATGGTGAAATTAGATCAAAATAAAATTAAATAGATAAAAAGATATTTCAATTTGAAAATAAAGGTATTTTTTAATCAAAAGGTGACACATGTCACTTTATAAGTGTATTCCCAAAAAGAGATATGGTAAAGATTCACCTCTTATCTTAATTTATTAATGGCCCCACATTATAAATGTTTATATAGTAGTAAAGATAATATATATATATATATATATATATATATATATATATATATATATATAGTATAAAGATCAAATAAAAAGACAAATATTCGTGAGAAGAAAAAAAAGATTTTTTTTTTAAAGTTCTTAAACACATTCTGAAAAATTCCAACAAGATCGAGTCATGTTGATGCATGAAAAATTTGTAAACGGAAGTTTTTTATCTAAAGTGGATAGTTTGCCGACAAAATTTATTAAAAAAAACGTATTGCAATAAATCGGTTTTTTGTGCAACAAAAATTCCGTTTTAGTACCCAACTTCTTTTGACTTTGTGCCATCAAAATTTTATTGCGCATCAAACTATAACAAGTCGAAAAATTTGTGCATCAAAATTTTTTTGTGCATCAAATTCTTTTTTGCACATTAAAAAAAGGTATAAAACTCCACAATTAGAAAAACCTTCCTTTACAAACGTTTTTAGTGCCACCAACAGTACCGATTTAATGAAATTTTTTTTGGAATTTTTCGAGAACTTTAAAAAAAAAAGTTTTCTTTTTATCCTTCTCACGAATATTTGTCTTTTTATTTTAACCTTCCTTATATATATATATATATATATATATATATATATAATATAACAGAGGCATTTGACTATTTTTTTGCCACGTCATAACGCATCACATATATAAGAGGAGGCATGCCACGTATAATTCCACTTGGCATCTCATAATGCCACGTCATAAAGCCATTTCATCACGACTTGCCAT
This sequence comes from Tanacetum coccineum, assembly GCA_026074375.1. NCBI lineage: Eukaryota > Viridiplantae > Streptophyta > Magnoliopsida > Asterales > Asteraceae > Tanacetum > Tanacetum coccineum. Next base: position 36,748 of record BQNB010048884.1, read on the forward strand.
GTCATCAGGTTTTTTTATTTACTTTTTTTAAATTCGGTTTTATCATTTTTTTTTTTTTAAATCCGATTTTATTATTTTTTTGGTAACAAAATTTTAAAAAAATAGCACATTTGTGCTATTTACAAGATTTGAACTTGATTCCTTTGTGATATTAACAAACCACACTAGACTAAATGGTTTTTTGTTTATATTTTGCAACCTAAATTATATAAGCTCGAATTATAAAAACAATTAATTCTAATCTACTAATTTAAAATTTAAAAATCCCGTATATAATATAAATTATCTTTTTGGATATATAGGAATTTATTTTCATAAGATATCTATCAAAAAAATCGTTGCAGTATCTTTTTCTCAATCCAAAACCCTAATGAAAAACTAACGAGCTTACCATTTTTTTGCAGGTTTGTAATCTTCTTTGTTTTGTTTAAAGGTATTTGTTTTTTTGTAAAACCCTAATGAAACTTTGGCTGTGTTATTTTTTTGATTTTGTGTATGCATATGTTGGTTTATTTATTCGTTGGCTATGAGCAATATCTAATTTTATGTTCATTGCTAGGTTTATAGAATAAACCTAATGATTTTGTCTTAGTGAAATCGTAACATGATTCTTGTGTTTGTGTGTAGACCGGTGATGAAATAAAGGAGTATATAGATAAAAAGATGAACATCCCTTGGAGAGATAGGCCAATCTCATAATCATTAAAACTTTATAATGATATGAAGGATGGTAGGATTGATACAACCTCATTGCGTATAGGATCAATGCAAGTATTCTAACAACGATATATGTTTCAGTAGATTTAAATCAACATTAACTGATGTTCCTTTTTGTATGGATCCTCAGTTCACTCCCCATCCGCATGCTGGAGACATGTGGTGTATCAATTAAAACGGAAGCGAAAGCGGATGAGTTAGAACGGAAGCGGATCAGCTACAACATACATGCCGACAGTTTGTATTTTATAGTTTCTTCTATAGTTTTCTAGATAAGCGTGTTATTTCTTCTATGTTTTTCTCTCTTCTACACCAATAGATTGCTGAATGAGGTTGCAAAACACAAAAATGGATAACTACAAGATAATCAAAGAAGTTGGACACGGAACCTTTGGGGTTGTCTGGCAAGAATTAAATATGCAGAATGGTGAAGTGGTAGATTTCTTTCCATTCAGTGGCTTTTAAGAATCTATAAAAAATAAGTGATTGTGTTTGGTAACATATGGTGAATTGTTTTTACAGTTTGCCATTAAGAAAATGAAGAGCAAAATAGTATTCATGGGAAGAATGCATAATTTTTAGAGAAGTAATGTAAGATCAGGAGAGTTTTGATGTAAAAGCTACCTGAAAACATTTCATGATCATCCGTAGTTTGCTTTTGTAAGCATATAGTAGGCATGTTATACTATTTGGGTGATTGTTGATCATCAAGAGCGAAGTTATACAGGATTATGATGGTTTAGATGATGATGATGTTGGTATACTTTTCCATTCTCATTGTTTATTAAACAGGCTTTATGCTAAGCTTGAGGTAGAGTCGAATTTTTACACCCTTACTTTTGACTAGCATATGGTTGTATGTTGCCCAACCAAGACGTGCAAAACAACGTGGCTACCTGTTTCTACAGTTTAGCACCAAGGATGTAAGTTCACGTTGCCACATAGTTTCCTGTAGTTTCTATTGAAAATCATTAATGTTGCAGATAGACAGTTTGGAGCACTTGAAAATTCCATTTATTGAGATCTACTCTGCCACCCGCGGTTTTGATGATAATCATTTGATCGGGGCGGGTGGATTTGGAGGTGTCTACACAGCAGAACTCTTCCACGTCGATGTACCAAAGTATGCTGAAATAAGAAAATCTCAGTTAGAAAGTTCCCTTAATGAACTCTCTAACTACCCAAGGAGAAAAGGGAAAGTTGCTATTAAGCGGTTAGAAAGTACGTCTGGTCAAGGAAGACGGGAGTTCTTGAAAGAAATTGACATACTTTCTGGTCTATATCATCAAAATCTGATATCTCTTGTTAGATTTTCTTATGAATATGGTGAAATGATCCTTGTTTATGACTATGCTTCTAATGGAATCTTTGACAGGTTCATCGTCCCAAAGACCAAAAATAATTTAATTTTAAACTGGGCACAGCGTCTACAAATTTGTATTGACGCAGTCCAAGGTCTCAATTATCTTCATGACCATCACATAATAAATCGTGATGTGAAGAGTGGCAACATTCTGTTGGGTGGCAGTTATGAATAGGTGACGTTGGCTTGTCTATCACTATTAACAGTGCAGATTCTCAGCTTATAGTTGATACAGTAGGCACCCCTGGTTATGTGGATCCGATATATCTCACCAGAGGTATAGTGACTAAACAGTCTGATATGTACTCTTTAACTGTGGTGTTACTGGAAGTGTTATGTGGGAGATTATTGCTCAGTATTTAATGAAAGAGGTTGAGGACGAGAAGTTCAAGGATTCAGTAAAAACTTATGCTGCGATAACTCGTGAATGTTTGCATAGTACTGAAACTCGTTGCCTCACAATGGTGGACATCGTGAAACAACTTAAGAGATCATTGACATTTCATGTAAGGAATTTAAATTTTATTTCGTTATCTCATGCTTAATACTGCGTTTTCTTCATAAAGGTTTTTACAAGAATACTCTCTTAGTGGAAGATAAAAGTAGTTATTAAAAGCTAAAACGATGTCAGTAAAATTTCAAGATACGATTGCTACAAAGTCTGAAGTGTGGATTGTTTGACCTTGACACAAAAGAGTGTGGGAATAGATTTTTTACCGACATAACTTTCTCACAAAATTGTCACCTAAAACTACAATCTTTTATCATAGGCAATTTACAATCTGTCTCTAAAACTGTCACTAAATGACATTTGCCATGTAGTGGAATTTGTAGCTTGTACCTCTGTGTTCTTGATTGGCCAAGAGGCTTCCCCAGGGTTCACGGGAACCCCATGGATTTTTTCTCCATCGTGTAATTTTTATTAAAAAATCCCTAATATTTTGAAATGAACCTGGTCCTCAAATGTCTTTTTAGCTGATCTATTATATTATCATAACCAAAAATTGTAAACCTGAGCGCTTATAGTCTAGGGTCCGCCCCTGAAAAAGATCTTGTGTTTATTGGTTATTTCATAGTTAATAGGAGTGGAAGTCATATCGCTTAAGGAGATCAAGGCTACTACAAATTGCTTTAGTGAGGTGCAGAACGACGTGGCTACCTGTTTCTACAGTTTAGCACCAAGGATGTAAGTTCACATTGCCACATAGTTGTGTGTATGTTTTTATTTTTGGCAAATTTTTGATTTTTCTTATTTAAACTAAGAAACTGAAAATGCAGGAGTTAAATTGGCCAGGAGAAAATGAAAAGTAAGTTAAACCTGTAGGATAACGGGTCTTTTCAAGTGAGCCAAAGTGTGAAAATAGCTGCAATGCAGAACCAAATTGATGGCCATGGAGGAAGATGAGCATAATGAGTGTATGCATTTTAGCTAAGAAATTCTAGAGTTAGTTTTAAAAAAACAACATAAGTTGAATTTATTGTTTTAACCAACAATAAATATGCATACTCGCAATTCTCTTCACAAACACTAGATAACTCAAAAGAGCGGAAAGCAGTCTAGCAAGACACCCGTACCAGCAGATGTCCTGCATAATAATTTGATTGGTTCTTTTTTCAAACCCTATACTTATTTTTCATTTGCTTACTATCATGATTCATGTATTGCTTCATATATTCGGTTTTAATAACCCTAAGCATCTATTTCCACAATTATTGTGAATATGAATAATAGGATCCTGGTAAGTAATTGGCACTTCGCTGCTAATACCTTTGAATCTCTGATGGTGGTTCTTTACATTTTTAGTTGTCTTGGTTGTCAATAACTGTTTTAGTCGATTAACTATAAATATGTTTTACTCATCCCAGTTACATGATCGATTAACAGTGTGTTCACTTATTCTCATAGGTGGAAGGTTTTTTCAACGGTAGTTGGTGAATGCTTGGTTGAGTATTGAACAATTTCCGTTAAATTATATTCAAGACAAGAAAGAATTACATCACATCAGGGGTGAGTATCTTCAAGGTAGCAGGAACCGAGAAATAAAACTCTGTCTGACAAGGCATTGCATGAATGGTGGGATGCTAATTCGATTCGCCCTTGCCTCTACTGGATTACTACCGTATATAAATGCTCGAGATGTTAAATTGGTTCGGCTGATGCACGTGGGATGCTTTTTATATTGAGACGACTTTCGAAGGTCTGAAACAAGGACTTGAGAGTAAAGCTAAAATCTTTATTACTACGTTAAATTCTCTCTAAGTTTCCAGTACTAATGATTATATGGTTAATCGGTTTTTAGAAATAATGCGTTTCATCAAAGTATAGTATGCAAAGCGTGTTTCAAATTGCAACTGATTTGATCTTTTCTTGTCAAATATTTCTTACCCAATTTTCTATTTCAGGTCAGGTTCACATAGAAAACCAGTTTCATGTTCAGCACTTAGTTCAGGTTCAGTTTTCTCTTTTCAAACTACAACGTCTAACATTTCTTGTGATTTTTTGAATGTTTTATGGGTTATCCTATATCAGGTGTTTAAATCACTGTGGCAGCTCTCTATGTTGCGTTGCAGCGATGAACTTCGTATTCGTGCTAGCTTATTGTATCGAACTTCAAATGGTGATGTGAAGCACTATATTGGTATGTGATTCAAAGATTCTATTAAGAATTGTATATGCAGTCGTCTAACTATCTATAGTGAAAAGTTCATCCTAAATTGTCGTAACATTTGGATACTGGTGGTGTAAATGTTTCAGAATTTTGGAAGCAAATTCCTCTGAATGAGCCATATCATATTATTCTTGGTTATGTGAGGGATAAGCTATATAATACACATGAACATTCTCGTCTATTGCTAGCCACCGACGACTATGATATTCCCGAGGACCAAACTTTTACAAGTGTTGACCAGGTATTCAATTTTTAAAACAAAAACTGCAAAGCTCTTTTATGTCGCAAATCTTTTCTTTCTTTCTTTACAGATCACTCTGTGCATGTGGTGATCAAGCGATTGCTGATGCAAGCCTTCTTAATTTTCTACGTCAAGTTTGCACTTTCAGACTTTCATTTGTTAGACTCGATATTCGTCAAGAATCTGACCATCACACTAATGTTATTGATGCCATTACAAAGTATTTAGAAATTGGGTAGTATAGAAATTGGTCAGAGGAACAAAGGCAAGAATGGCTTTTAGCCCAACTTAATAGCACACGCCCTCTATACGGCTTGGATTTTTCAAAATCTAAAGAAATTTCTGATGTTTTAGACACGTTTGAGGTCATATCTAAACTTCCATTAGATAGTTTTGGTGCTTATATAATCTCAATGGCTACCGCCCTTTATGATGTGATTGCTGTTGAACTTTTACAACACGACTGTCATTTAAAAAATCCTTTAAGGGTTGTACCATTATTCAAAAAACTAGATGATCTTAAAGCTGCACCTGCTATAATGGCTCGTCTTTTTTTCATTGATTGGTATAAAAACCGGATTAATGG
>BQNB010048885.1:0-42322 GCA_026074375.1 Tanacetum coccineum
TAAAACTTAATGTGCAAAATTAATAAGTTGTGTAAACATGGGGGGGCTAAATATGTCTAAGATGAAATTCGTTTTTTCACACCATCAAACCCCACCAGAACTAGTCACTGTTTACACAATCCACTCACACACTCAAACACACACTCGAACAACTTTACACTCGAATCACTTCCATCTAACTGAATCACTCCATTTCAAATCTAAGGTATAACTTAAATCTCGATATTCATCTCCTAATCAACTCGAATCCCTAAAGGAATTGTGTGTTTTCGTCATTCTTGATCATAGCAGCCCTAATTATAAAATTAGGGTTCATCAAATCAAAAAGTGGTGAAAACGTATAATTGATTGAGGGCTTTTGTAGTTTTAGGTCTAATAGATGTATAGGTTAACCTAGCTTGATTATTTGTTGTGATTTAAATGAGTTATTGAATGTTTTGTGTTCGAAAAAATTAGTGTAAAAGTGCGAAATAATGTAACAATATGATATGTTTGTGTATGAGATTGATATGACTCAATGAAAATGCTAGTTTAGAGTTAAATACCGATCTTGCACAAATTTAAAAAGACATAGATCGAGTATAACTCATATGGACCGAACGAATAATGTGGTGTGAATCGAACGAATGTCTAAGTGTAAGAATCGAACGAGTGACTCATAGACCGAACGAGTGATCAAACAAAGGATCGAACGAGTGTATGTTAGAAAGGATCGAACGAGAAGATCCTAGTGAGGATCGAACGAGTAGATCCTAGTGAGGATCGAACGAGAGAATACTTGTGTGGATCGAACAAGTGAATACTTGCGTGAATCGAACGAGTGTCTAAATATGTGGATCGAACGAGTGATTGCAAACAAGGACCGAACGAGTCACTATAGATCGAACGAGTGCCTAATTGCATGGATCGAACGAGCGTCTATGTGACTGGATCGAACGAGTGATGTTTTAGTGTAGACCGAACGAGTGAATCATGTAAGGATCGAACGAGCACATGTTTGTAAGGATCGAACGAGCACATGTTCTAAGGACCGAACGAGTGCTTGTGTACATGGACCGAACAAGTGTAATCTCAGTACAACTCGATCAAGCTGTTTTTCTTTAGGACCGATCGAGTGTTATTCTTTGAGGACCGAACGAGTAAAGTTATCAACACTTGACCAATTTTTGACATAACACACTTAAGATCAAATTTCAACAAATCTCTTAGGTTAAAATAGACAGTAAAAGCTTGTCAAAACCAAGGTTAACTATATTCGACTTAATTGTTAGGATAGGTGCCTTTGTCTCACACGCTATTCGTCTATCTAAGTAGATTGATCTTCAAAGGTGCTAAAAGTCATAAAGGTTCTCATGAATGAATGATTGTGTTTTCTTATAAACTGCGCTCACTCTTTCTTAAACAGACTCATGGCACTCTCAATAGCAGATCAGATTGCTTTGGACGATGCATTGGTGGCTCCTGCTGACCGACTTAAGATTGGAAAATGTAATCTTCGCTTAAGTTCGGATGTCACATCAAAGGAAGCAACCCTTCAAGTGGTCTACGATGTGCTAAAGCTCACTCCGTTCTACAAGGCTTTCCAAGTTACTGCTGATGCTCCAGAGATCTATATGCAGGAATTCTGGGCTTCTGCTTATGTTCATAATCGATCTGTCCGATTTAAGATGAATAACAAGAAGCACATCATCGGTCTTGAGCAATTCAGGGACATTCTTCAAATTTGCCCTAGAGTCGGTAATAAGAAGTTTGTAGAACCACCTCTTGAGAAGGAGATCCTCATCTTTCTAGCTAGTCTTGGTCATTCTGGAGATATAAGGAAGATCACTGACGTTAATGTCAATAAACTGCATCAACCCTGGAGATCATTTGCTGCTGTAATCAACAAATGTCTCAGCGGTACACCATCATATGACAGTCTCCGTCTTTCTCAAGCTCAAATCTTGTGGGGTATGTACAATAAGAAGAACGTTGATTATGCATATCTTCTGTGGGAGGACTTCATTTTCAAGATTGAGAACAAAAATACGAAGAAGGGCAGTGCGATGTACTATCCTCGGTTCACCAAGTTAGTCGTCAACTTTGTTATGGCTAAAGATCCTTCAATTCCTCGAAGAAACAAGGTTAATTGGCACTATGCCAGAGATGACCCAATGTTCACGACGATCAATGTCATCTCAAGAAATGAAGATACTCAGCTGTACGGGGCTATCTTACCAACAGAGTTAACAAACGAGGACATCCGCATCTCTGAATCATACAAAGAGTATCATGCTATTGCTTCAGGAAAGATTCCTCCAAAGACGAAAGGAAGTAAGAAGAAAACTGATACAGATACTACTACTAAGATGAAGCCTCCCACAGTCCCCAAAGAAAAGAAAGAAAAGAAGTCTGGAAAAGGGAAGCAGAAGGCTACAGAATTGGAGACTATCTCTGAGGCGGTTTTGACAGAGGCTGAGCAACTCAAGATAATCACAAAAAGAAGCCGTAAAGAAACTCACAGCTCTCATGCCAGTGGTTCTGGTGCAGATGAAGAGAACTGGTGTAGACACAAGGGTTCCTGATGCACTGATTATGACTCGGTATTATGATATCTCCTGCGAATCAAGTGACGATAATCAAGATGATGAGAAAGCTCAAGATGATGAAGATGAAGCTAAAAATGATGATAATGAGACTACACAGGATGATGAAGATGATGATGTACATGACGATGATGAGAACGCTCAAAATGATGATGATGAAGCACAGACTGAATCAGAAGATGATGGTGATGATTTCATCCATCCAAAACTCACAACTCATGATGATGAAATAATAAAATAAGAGGAACTGATGGAGATGATACCTTCGATCTATAGTCACACACCCTCTCGAATTTTCATCATCAGATGACGAAGACAGAGCATGAAGTTGAAGGGAGGAGGTTGAAGGAGCAAATCGATGGACGGATGCTACATATGTAGGAGAACCAAGGCAATGAGGCGGTCGAAGTACCAATGCCAATCTCTGAAGGAGAGATGATGTAATGACGGATGTTATATTGCCCCAGGTTCAAGCAACCCAGGAAATTGAAGACACTCATGTGACCCTAACTCCGGTAAATCCTGATGGTCAACAACAGAGTTCTTCTGTATCATCTGGCTTCGTCTCCAACATGCTGAATCCAAATCAAGATACCGGTGTTGATGCTATATTTGGACAACATGCTGAAGCCACCTCTCTAATAGATACTCATGTCACTGCCATTGCAGAGCCATCCTTCTCTGCACCAACCAATCGTCCTCCAACACCGAATCCTCTCGTCATTCAATTACAACAACCACCAATCCTGACACCGGCTACTACTCCAAGCTCCTCACTTCAAAATCTTCCTAACTTTGCTTCGTTGTTTGGCTTTGATTACAGACTAAAATCGTTGGAAGACAACTTCTCGGAACTCAGACAAACAAATCAATATGCTGAAGCACTCTCCTCCATTCCTGGCATCGTTGACCATTATCTGGCAAATAAAATGCAGGAAGCAGTAGATGTTGCAGTCCAACTGAAGTATGACAGAATTCGAGAAGAGTCTAATACTGAAAATCAACAATTCCTTGATTCAATCGATGAAGGCAATGAAAAAAAAAAGTTATCAAAGGACAAGTCAAGAAAGGAAGTCTCCAAATTATCCAAAATTGAGAAGTTAGTAAACGAACAACTCGAGTCTGAGGTTCTGGTACGATCATCAAAGGAAGCCAAGACGTCTCATGCTGTAGCTGCTAATCTTTCAGAACTAGAGCTGAAAAAGATCTTAATTGACAAGATGGAAGCTAACAATTCTATCAACAGGTCAGACATTCAAAGGCAGCTCTACAAGGCATTAGTCGATGCGTATGAAGCCGACAAAATTCTGCTAGATACTTATGGTGATACAGTCACAATAAAAAGACCTCGAGATGGTGCAGATGATGATCAAGAACCCTCCGCTGGAACAGACCGGGGGTCCAAAAGAAGAAGATCAGGAAAAGAACCTGAATCTACCAGTGCTCCAAGAGAAACGACAACCACGAAAGCAGGAAAGACTACTACAGGTTCTAAGACTCACAAGCAATCTGCTAGCCAATCTGCTCCGGTAGAGGACACTATGCAAACTACAGATGTCTTTGAAGCACCTGCACACCAGGAGTTTGAAACAGGTGTCCATGATGAACAAGCAGAAGAAGAGGTCCATCATCTTCCTGACTGGTTTCAACAACCTAAACGACTACCTTCTCCTGATCATGCATGGAATAAGTCTGTACCTGCCATTCATGAATCTGTCCAACCTTGGCTAAGCAATCTGGCAAGAAGACAAGACCCTCGAGAGTCATTCCAATGTGCTAACAGACACTCATTTGACCTTCTTCCGCTTTTGTGATGACCGGCTAAATGTTAAAAACTAACACCTGAATTTGTTAGCAGTCCAACATTTGAGCTGATGAAGGAACATGCAAGAGTTTTGATAACTTGAATACTTTGTGAAGAAGTCTACAAAGCCACAAAGAAAAAAAATTAGACTGGATACCCAGAGGCCGCCAATATCCCTCAATGATCTGTCGACAGCCATTACGTTGGTTCCAAACTTCAAGGTCGTCATGTTATACCGTTTCTATAACTTCATCAATACGACCTTGAGTACCTACGTGGTGGGTGAGTCAAAGCGCAAGTACTCTTACTTTAGTTCCGAAGACCACGCTGCGATTACGGGCATATTAAATGGATAGATGACTAGTGCCCAACTCAATGTGGAGTAAATGATAGTCAAATACGACAAATTTGCTCTCTGGGATCATACATTGGGGGCAGAAAAAGCGAAGACAGTTCTATGCATTTGCGACCACAAGGGAATCAGCTCGTGATGTCTACTCAAAAAGAAGAATTATTGCTGTCACAAAGGTGGAAATAGTCGAATGGAAAAACTACAAGCATCTTGACTGGATCACTGTACGGAGGGATGATGACATTCTTTACAAGTTCAAAGAAGGCGACTTCCACAGACTTCGGATCCAAGACATTGAAGACATGCTGCTTCTTCTCGTACAGGGAAAAGTGACAAATCTCAACATTTGAAGAACGTATTGCATTTAATGTCTCCTTAAGAATGTTCACAAGAAGTGTGGTCATCCAAAGGCGTGTGAGATCTTTAATTAGTGTGAAAGCTATTCAAAAGAAAGCCAACCTCACAAAGCTGACACGTACAGATCAATATGAGAAGACGAGACGCCCTTTATTTACACCATACTTCGATCCCAGAGGATTCATCTATGAGACAAAGCCCAGAAGAACAGATTGATGCGCATTAACAAAAACTACACAGTTCAGCGATGGTACTCTGATGATGTTCGGACTGCTCTAAATGATCGCCTAAGGGAATTAGGAATGGAGTATCTGGCTCAGACTTTTTGGGCAAACGTGAGAATGCAATGCAAGAGCTATTGATTCAGGCAATTGATCAAAAGACTAAAGACAAGGAGGATTAATGCGGAGTTGGAGAGATTTGTGGGTGCGAAGACCATTCGGGGGTGACTTACGGGGCTTACTTCAAAGGACCTATGATTTATCATATGTGTTTCATCTTAAAGGTCATTCCTCGTAAATAAATTTTTATCTTGTGAATATGTTAATTACTAGTGTAGATTTTTGGTGAAAAATAGATGTGCTCCCCAAGTACAAAATTTTTTCAGAAATTTTTTTTCTTAGTAAATTCAAAAACTTTCAAATAATTGTACTCGGCACCATCTTATAATCCCTCACAAGTTGAGGGGGAGCAATAACATGTTCCAATCTGCTAGCATATATCATTTTGTCCCGAACAGTTAATCCAATTCTATACCAAAATATAAGATTATCATTTTGGATAAGGGAGAAATGTGATTAACCTGGACTTAATGTATATTGACAGAAGTGATCAAATAAAATGGACTCAATGCACTCCACACCTAGCATGTTCTACGATTACGATGCACATGTTAAGGGGGAGCTTTTAGTGATGATGAAAAACTCTCAAAGTGTAAATCTTTTGATATTTATATCAAACACTTTGATTGAAATTTTCAAATGTTTTTGGAAGGATCGTGATGAAAATTACCCAAAGGACCACGACATGATCTTAAATTTATTGAAAGTTATTTAAGGCGGTTAGGTCTTAGGTATTCAGACCAAATGATCCAGCCAGAACAGAAGGATCTTCCCAGGGTATCACTAGTTAGTATAGAAGTCCTTTGGTATGATTAAAAAAGGAGAAAATGTGAGAAATAGGGTCATAATGCGACTGAGTATGGAGCTAACACTGGAACAAACCCAACAAGGTGTTTGTTATGAAGTCTTGATATGATTGAAGGGGTTGAAAGAATAAAAAGAAAATGTAAGGATAAATGGTGAAATAAAGAAGCCCAACATTCACTTAGGCAAAACCGGGTCAATACCATATGCTGTCAGAAACCACTCAGGTGTAGTTCTGACATTGAAGACAGTCATGGACCAATTGACGTATGCACAACCATCCTAGCTACTCAGGTCTTCAAGACTTTGTTTCATTTCTCACGGAGATTTTACACGCATTTCTATCGCACTATCTCACTACGAGTTAGTTTGATATTGAAACTGGTGGCAGTCTGCTCAGCTCCGATCCACTAAAATTAATAGTGCACTATTGAGTCTAGAGCCAAAGAGATCATCCAATTAATTCATTAGGATACTAGTCATATTTTGGCTTGTTATCTCACACAATGATGAATATCAAGTAAATCATTAGCAGGCCTTCGCAAGATTATTGTGATTTTGCCGTAGCAAACATTCCGAGTGATACTTAGGTATTTACAATAAAGATGAAATCAACTTGAGACCACACATCAAACAAGGCTCTTGGTAGGTAACTTTTGCGATTCTTTATGATTCAAACTTGTGGGGACAACCAGGAAAGAAAAGATGGTGCGGATTTATAAGATAATCAAACTTGTTTCCAGGAAATGGGATCAACACAGTTTGTTAATGAATTTTTTGAATGATACACACTCTCGGAATGAGTCACAAAAAACAATTTTGTAAGTGATACCACTGATTGATTTTCAAATCAATTTTCTATATCAATCAGTGAGATAGTAACTCACTGGTTCACTCTTATCGTGCTGTCTGCTTTGAGACGTTCCGATAATGAGAACATGCTGAGTACGATGAATCTAATACTTATGTGTTAGAAAGATTCAATACTACAGCTGGAAATCCTGTCAAGAAGATTCTTCTTAAATTGAATCTATCTTATCACAGGTCGATCCTCACGGATCTTAAGGTTCTCAACACACCTGGTGCGAATGACAAAAAGCCATTTGTCCCCCCGCTTATTGCATAACTGTTATATGCGCTATTTAAAGATGGTGGTGGAGGTCCCTGATTCCAGCTGGCTCACAAGATCCATAGCCACATGCTCATACCCGACCGACAAACATAAAGACATCATGAAAGCTCAAGTACATGTTTCAAGACTTCCGCTACTCTGATACCACACATCTTTCTCGAAGTGTCGAAGTGTTAAAGTTAAAGAATTTCAAGAAAGATGCAACATTAAAGCTTTCCAAATCAACAAATCAAGAAAGGTATGAGCATGTCGGTCCAGAAGTCGCAAGTTCACAAAATGGCAAAGTTACAAGATGGCGAAGAGATTGTGCTTGGTTGATGATCTCAAGATGCTCAAGATCACAATGTTAAATACAAGTTCAAGGAACAAGCTCAATCCAGAAGTCAATGATCACTACAACATATTCTCAAGAGAAAGCCAAGAGTACGAGCTAAAGACTAAAGATGAAGCATAGTATGCTAGGTTTAAAGTTTTGTAAATTGGAGTGACCTCCCTTAGGGGGAGATTGTTAGAAACACAAAAAGTGTCGGTCACTTCCAAGTTGTAACAGTCTTAGCTCGTAGTTTATGTAAGATTTATTTTAGTAATCTTAGTCTGGCCCAAGACCCATTGGGAAGCCCTTTAATACCAATGCCGCCTACTAGGTACTATTTAGCCCTCTCCTAGCCTTGGAGAGGGTTGGTTGTTCCATTTTTCCATATTCCATCTTTATACAATTCATCCATTTTTCCATCCAATCTCTCTCTAACATCACAACCCACATCTTCCTTCTTGTTTGGTAGGATCATAAGATTACTGAATTCTACACAATAGCCAAGCCCCATTCGCATACCTGTTTTCGGTGTCTAGCATCAAAAACAATACCTCAATAGCCACAAATCTACTTTTCTGAATTTTATCATACCCAAGTTAGTACCTCTGACAAAAGCTATAAGTGTCATCTTGTGAAACCACCTCAAAACTGGGCTCAGGATAGTAGAAGCTTGACTCCTAGATAACCTAAGTTCTCATCAGAGTGATGCTTAACTATACTCTATGCGCGTTAAAATGCTTGTTTTATTTATTATACGCAATCCCTCATTGAAAATTACACATCAAAACCTTCCTAATCAAGCTCCTCGGCATGATTTAATCCCAATCATCCGAGCAAATTCACAACCAAGTCAAACTGTGAGACGACCACCAAGTCTAAACTTATATGATCTTCTGGTTTGTATTCAATTCATCTGCACAAACTTTATCCCCCCCAAAATTTATAGGTTGGATAAAATCGTGGAAAGCTTTCTAAATTAAATTGGTTCACTTATGTTAAAGCTCTAATTACGCCACAGAAGTGAATATTTTCATTGATCCTGCCTCTCGCAACTTAAAAAAAAAAAAATTTTTTTCTTTAACATAGCATCAATTTTCTCCATCAACATCCCTTTTCTTTTTAGTACTATCCCAATTCGACGTACATAGGGCAAGTAAACATGTCTAGGGCAAGGGCTATTTGGTGTTATACCTCGACCTACGCCCTCTTTTGTTATGCACCTCTAGACATAGTAAGAATTCATGATGAACTTGTGGAAGCAATACCTCTTCCACGATTTCGTACTGTTAGAGCCGTTTGGATTCTTAATGGATCCGGCTTCAATCATCATTTTCTCCCATATTCTAACATCAAATAATCAACAATAAAGCAATTAGTTATGTTAGAAATGATTGTATAAATGGTCATTGTTTAGATGGTTTTGAATGTTTTTGACTTTCTGTGTAAAATGTGCGCGGCACAATTCACAGAGTGCGGCCGTACTTCCTGGAATTAGCAAAAGTTGTGCCCAGTTTTATCTAAAACGGCAACACTTTCTGGGCTGGTTAAATAATTTTGAATTTCTTTATGATTTTTCAACAATTTATTTTAAAGATAAATTCATAATATGAACAGTGCTTTTAAATTTATCAATATTTCAACATGCATTATATAAATAACTCATAAATTCATATTCATATGGGGTTAATGTTTTTATCAAACATGGATTTTATTTCTCCTAATCTAATTATAAATAACCCTAATGAACAAGAATTTAAGTAAATTGACAAGAAATAAATTAAAGGAATGATATTAACATACTCTTGGCATGATTAAGAACTTGATGGATTGATCTTTAAAAAAAAATTCTTCTTATTTTTGCGGCGGCTTTGGGTGAGTGTGTGAGTTTTTATAAGATGCACAATCTTGTAGTGTAAGTTTTATATATGAAAACCGCCACAAAGTGCGGCGCACTTCACTGAAGTGCGACGTACTTTGCCTTCTTTTTAGGATTTATATGTTTTTTTATATATATTACAAACTTTCCTAGCACATTTCATAACTTAAGCACAATTATAAGATAAAATTTTCTATTCTATCATACTGGACTTATATTAATTTTATCATTAATTTGGCATAATGTTCCGTACATCAGTGCAATCCTTATGGATTTATACAAATGGATTTCTTATTTTTGACTCAACTAAGGAAAAGTTAAAGCGTTTAGGAGTAAATAAATTCCCCTCCTTTATTCTAACTTAGTTCAACACTTTACTCAATAAACCAGTTGGGTGGACATAATGTCACTCAAGTTATGATATTTTGATAATTTCCGACTTGTTTTCTTAGTTGTGAACCCTTGCACATAAATATTCCCATATGGGCAGCTCACCTTTTCTCAAGTACACCACTGTCCTTTTTGCTTCCTATTTGTTAGTATAACCAACCCCTTGTACTCTTTTTCCAGTAAGTGTTACAAAACGGTGCAGGTAATGAACCAAGGAAACTAACAGCTTTTTTCCAAACACTAATCTTCTGGAATGGGTTAATGACTACTTGTAGAGCTGTCGATCGTTCAGCTGGATCATTACAGTTCAGATATGCTGCTGGTTTCGAACCATAAATTGGTGCTCCAACTTGTTTCTATTAATTCATACTTCTTCTATCGTCATCGCTATCGCTTTCTATAGTCTCAGAACATCGGATCTTGCGGCACGGAAAGTTTGATGACATATTTCATCAAAAGTTGAGAAAAGTCTTTCTGGGGTATTAACTATGCCACCAATTGTATATATGAATCCCCGACCAACTACTATAGGGGTGCATCTTCGGTCAAGTGGTATCATCAATTTCAGAATATTTAGCAATTATTGGTGGTGACCCCCACCTGACCAAAGAACATTTGTTAGCATTCCCCAGGCTTCTGCTGGGTATGTTAATTCATCTGATCCTCTGTCAACCTTTTTAATCTCTTTTCATCCTAGCTTCTCAATAAATCTGATAAGGGGCATGGTATAATATCAGATCTAGTGTCTGCTAATACGTTTTCATTGATCTTGCCCTCAAATCTGATAGGAAATATAAATGCTTCGGGGTCGTCTTTCTCTTTTAATGCTTCTCCTTTGACTTTATTTATTGCTTCCTCCTCTTCTTTCCCAATCATTTCTAATTCCACTTTGTCCTTCCAAATCTCATTGAGCACTGTTTTGTACTTGTCATTATAGGCCATTGTCTCAAGTACTGGCCGTTTATTGATTGTTGTTTTTAGACTAATATATATTTTATATTTTATTATATATTATATATACAGTGTGAAAACAACCAATCAATTTTTGTGGTGAACCTGACGTGAATATTCACAAAAACAGATTTAAAATGCCAAAAATATGCTTGTTTTGTGTTATGTACTGCGCAGGTAACGAATATTCACAAAAAGACAAAAACAAGGCAAAAATCGGACAAAACCGAGCACGGGATTAAAAAGAGCGTGGAAAACCGAAGTCGAAGGCGTATGCATCTTAGTGGGCCAACCCAACCCAAGTTAATGAGCCAAGTCAGTCCATTATGCCATCTATACTAAGCCTTTTATTAAAAGTCCAAACCCAAATCCATAAACCCGGCCCAAACCAAATGAGCCCAATAGCCTTAACAATAACCCTGTTAAAACTATTACACCACAGGTCCCTAAACTTTACACCGTTAGTCCTTAGGGACTAACACTGTCAGTCCCTAAACCTAACAACCCCTAACGCAACAATCAAAAATACCAGAGATCCCTTTGGAACCTGCCTGTCGATTACTAAGTTTATGATCAGTAAACCTAGAGACCATAGTTATTTTGGGGCTAGAACTAGCACTCGGGGGTAGTTCTATTGGCATATCAGTAGATTCCATGATCCTTGTTAAAGGATGCTTCTCAAATAATGAGAAATGCCTTCCAGTGGGCTTCCACTGAGGCTTGCTATTAGCAACAGGTTTGCTAATGGGTTTCCAGATTCTCTTAACTGGTTTCCATTCTTTCCTGGGTTGGCGTTTAAAACGCTTAGTCTGGTGGGGTTTAACATTCACAGAACCATCACACATAACCAAACAATCAGTATGATTAGCAAAAACCAAAGATTTGTTACATGCACCACAAACATTGTTCATCTTTGAAACAGAAACAGAATGTTTAACAAGCAAATTAGAATCAACACGATTCTTTTTATTCAAAGTCCTATGGTGGGCTTCTACTTTCCTTGCATTCGCACTCTTAACCGGCAAAGAACTATGATTCCGAGGGGCTCTCTTAGGCACAGTTTTGCTGGCTCCAGAAGTGGGTTTTACTCCTGTAGACATAGGCACACACACGTTAGTTTGCTTATTAGGATGCACTACTGGTTTTTGAGTTGGTTTGAGTGAAGGTCTGGGGGGTTCACTGAAAGTTACTTGCTTCTTCTTAGGTACCGGGGTTGGTGACCCAGTTAGCACGTTTGGGTGGTGGAATATACTTAGAACCTAAGTTGTACATTCCTGGAGCAAGCACTTTTGGTGTCCTCAGAGGTTGAGGTCCACTGCTTGTTTACCAGTCACTTGGCTTTCAGCTTGGTATTCTCAAGCAGTGAGGCACCTAAGCTTTTAGTG
The DNA here is from genome assembly GCA_026074375.1 of Tanacetum coccineum. NCBI lineage: Eukaryota > Viridiplantae > Streptophyta > Magnoliopsida > Asterales > Asteraceae > Tanacetum > Tanacetum coccineum. The sequence goes on from BQNB010048885.1 coordinate 12,291, forward strand.
TATGCGTTACGGAGTGAGTATTCCCTGTTGATAGTTCATCATACTTCTTTTCAGACTCACATTTTCTACCTTAAGTCGATCTATCTGAATCCTAAGTGAGGTAATCGTATCTTTCAACTGATTCTGTCAGATTTCTATGCCTTTTGGTCACAACTACCTTCAGTGGAATCCTACATTCAACACCTCATGAGTTGAATCTGAGCATCTAAATTCCTGATAGTGTCGTCTTTTCCCTGAAGCAGTTGTCTTAACTTGTTAATTATCAAATTGCATTGGAGGCACATGAAGTGTCCTATGCACTGTTTATAGTTTTGAAATTTAAGTTTGTAAACTGACATAATTTCTGTTCGAGAATGCAAAACTTTCTCAGAATCAGTATTAGCTGTTTCTGTTTTTAAATTTCATCGTCCAAGTCAAGAACTTAGTGGGGAGCGTGTTCCCTACGCATGCAGATCTAAGATCTTCGCAAAAGCACAATTTCGAAACTAGGGGTCACAACAAAATCGAATGTAAGCACAATAGAGAGATATCTTTTTCTAAATACTCACAATTAAGCATTCTTATGATTAAAAGATTTCTTCTCTATGGTCTAGCGGTTTTCATGTTAATCAGAACTCATTGTTCATATTCCCCTCCAATTCATCAAAAATTAGCTCAAATTCTCTTATTCTCTTTGAAAAATGTATCATTAGCAGTTGTGGATTATTGTTTTTTTGAAATGGCGAAAAATGGTACCAGGTTGTTGGTTCAACAAACTGTTTTGCATAATCGAAAACACCAATCAGAAACATAGTATGGTTTTTTATTGTTGTCTTTCTTTTAATGATACCTTCGAGTTGAAGGAAAAAACCAGCATTAACTTTTCGAAGGCCCACTGGCAAACTTACTTGGAGGTCGACTTTTACGAACAAAAGGAGTACCAGGTGTGGCTGATTTACTAGCTTGACTAGCAATTTCGTTGGCAGAAAGCCAATACGCCTGATCACCAGATAGTTCCTTCTGAGGAACGAACATAAGGGCATTAAGCTTGGCATAGAAGTCGTTTGCTGGTCGAACATGCCCTGGTTTTTCGTTCATCTTTTTCATGCTAACAACTTGGTGAACTAAGACCTCTTCACTATCCCATATACTAACAGGGTGGTGATTGGGATGCAAAAGGGTATCAGCATCATACAAAACAGGTTGAGCACGCTTGGCCATATAACCTAGACCTGGGTTACGGGTGCCTAGGATGTCCTTGTGCAAGTCTTTGGTTGCCTTTTTAGGTTTCTTTGAAAGCATGTAATAAAAGAAAAAATTATTAGTTTATGTTGGCATGTTAAATCTTTGCAACATATCTCTTGCAACTTTGTTAGCAGTTTTTAAACAAACTATTTCATCTAGATAACTATCTGCTAGATCCTTTTTCTCAGATAAAATCTTTTCTTTTTCAGATTGTAAAAAAGCAATTGATTTTTCTTTTCCTGAAAGAGTGACTAAAGCCAATCGTTTCTTGCACCCGTCATGCGTTACGACTTATTACAGCTGAATCACTAGGGCTGTTCTGTCTACTTTGTGTTCAAGAACAAGTTTGACCCTTGTGGGTATCTAGACGACATAATTCATGCTTGCAATGAGCTCATTTTTTTAAGGTCTCTATTTCACAAACATTTTTTCTTGGTTAACCTAAGCATGTCCTTCTATTTGGGTTTGCAAGTCCAGATAAAGATGGCAATCATAGATGCTTTTTTTTTTTTATCAGATGTGTCAAGCAGATACACTCCATTTGGAACATTTTGGGGGGGGGGGGGGGGGGGGGGGGGGGGGGTTTTTTTTTTTTTTTTTTTTTTTTTTTTTTTTTTTTTTTTTTTTTTTTCTCGGTGTCAAGAAGATACTGATGATACGGAATCGTATTGTCCCATCAATCTCAGTCTCAGCATCGAAGTCTAAATGTTTCTTTCCTGGTGCATCACATGAATCTGATAACCACATTATAAAAGATTTGATTGTCATTGAGTGACCTCCCATTGACTGGATTGTGATTGCACTAGTGGATGACAAGTTGCCATGAAAAGCGACAGCAGCATAGGAGGCCTTCATCCATGTCTCAGAACATACGCATCCTTCGATTGATTGGCTTGAAACATGTTTGTTGTAGTCCGTAGGCCTGAGGGTTTATCATAAGGTAGGTGCATTCTACACACGAGGAATCCTCACTTCAGCATCTAAACACATCTCCTTTCTCTTTAGCTTTCCATCATTAAAGATTTATACTTTGAAGTACTGAGAGTCCATCTTTCTCTGGGTTCATTACACTGCTAGGCCACATGTCCTTCTCCTCTGCAGTTGTAACATATCACCTTCTTGCCTCGAGTACCTGTATTACCATTATTACCTGGAGCCTTCCTCTGAACTGGTTCAGTAACAATGTGACCATCATGCACCGTAGCATGAGTCCTTGAGTTGGAGGAAGTCCGGAGCTGGTTGTTGGTGGGTGGAAACTGCTTTTGGAAACCACTTAAGAGATTAGCAATCTGAGTCATAGTGGCCATCAAAGCGTCATTCGGAGACTGAGCAGTAGGTTGAGGACTAGGAGTTGAGGGTGATGAAAGAGCAGGTGCAGATGTGGTGTGAGCAACATAGGCCAGTGGATCAACAATACTTGTAGACTGCTCCTGTTTCTTGAGAGTCTTTTTGGCATGAGGCTCGTAGGCTTTGAGATGAGTATAGATCTGAACATAAGGTGTGGTTGAGATATCCATGTTCTGTTTGACATTAGTCACATACTTACCCCAATAAGCCGGAAGGTTGTTGACAAACTTGGTGTTCATCTGATGAGTTGGAATGTTGAGCTGAGTAATCTTCATGTCATTCACAAGCTTGTGGAAACGCACAAAGTAGTCATGAATTGATTCGTTTCCAATAGCACGAAAGCGTTCATACTCATCAAACAGATCTTCCTTCCTTTGTTGAATAGTCCTACCTGATCCTTGCATGAGCATCTCCACATTATCCCAAATCTCCTTTGCAGTGCTTGTTTGATTGAGGTTGTTGAAGATATGTCTGGGAAGACCTTGACTGAGAATGATTTCAGCTTGAGTATCAGCCATCTCAAGTTAATTTCTTCTTTCACTGAATTCAGAATCAAGTTCTTTCCCACCCCCCCCCCCCCCCCCCCCCCCCCCCCCCCCCACCCCCCCCCCAAAAAAAAATAATTTTTAACCCCCCGGTGCAGGCACAGAGCAAATCAGTTATTGGAGGATCAGTGATCATAGGGTGAGGTGTAGGTCCCCATTCTGGATAGATTTCCATATCAACTTGCCATTGGGTTTGCCTCGAATGTACCTGTGTATACGAAAACTTCAAGATCGTAGTCACTTTTCACCAACAAGTGGACGAGTATCGGTACCCGCAGCATTTGTTTCTTCATTGGATGCCATTGAATAAGTTTGTTTAGTAATGATCTGATCGGAAGTGATTGATGATTTGTTTGATTTGTGTTTATGTTTTTGTTGTTGTTTGATTATTGTGTTTGGTTTAAGAGGGATAGCTTGATCGGTTCACACTAGAGTTAACTAGTTCGGTCCTTGAAAACTGAAAAACGTCAATAAATCATAGAAAACGATGTTTTTGGCCTTCGAAAAATCCTTAACCAGCTAAAGGGTGGTTACAGCGTGATCCGTCTCGTTTTTCTCTTCGATTTGAGAGGTCACGGGCCTAAAACGGACTTACGGATCAAAAGTTATGGCCGTTTTACTGAAACCCTTTTCGTCACACAAGTTTTCTAAAAAAAATTTCGTTCGGTCCAAAAAAAAATTGCTCGTTCGATCGTCTAGTTCGAACGTCTCGTTCGATCGTCCTCTCGTTCGATCGTCTAGTTCGAACGTCTCGTTCGATCGTCCTCTCGTTCGATCGTCTTCTCGTTCGATCCACTTGTTCGATCGCTTGTTCGATCGCTTGTTCGATCGCTTGTTCGATCCCCACTAGTTCGATCGCTTTGTTCGATCGCTTAGTTCGAACCACTCGTTCGATCTTCCTAGTTCTCCCCTCGTTCGAACGCCTTGTTCGGTTGCTTGTTCGATCGTCTAGTACGATTGCTTGTTCGATTGCCTCGTTCGATCCAACCAAGAATTCCACTCGTTCGATCAATCTTGAATTCCACTCGTTCGATCGAAACAGCTAGAACTCGTTCGATCCCCACGTCTTTTTTAACACTTTTCGAACCAAAACAACAAGAACAAAGGAAAAACACTAGATCGTTGATTGCTAACAAGATGGTTTGAATGATATTAGATTAAACATAAACCATCTTTGAATCAAGAATCAAAAACAAACAAATAATCAAAAACAAAAACCTCTTTTTTTTTTTTTCGAAATCAATAACAACAAAAAATACAAACCAAATCAATACATCAATCTTGTAGGCTCTTGATACCAATTGTAGGATCCCTAGATCATTCCATGGATGAAATCACAAGATCAATGGCAAAAAGAAAGATTAAACATTAAAGAACTTTTTTATTGAAAGAAAAACAAGAGTTGCTACAAACCCTTAAGATGAAAAATGATAATGAAGTAGCTAACCTAATTTTGACTAAACTAGGTGTATTTATACTAACTAGGATTTGCCTTTGAGGGCTTTCTTTTGGGCTTTTTACATCTTGGCCCGTATACATAATAAACATTAATTAACATTGTCTTTCGAGCTAGACTTTTGTCTTGCATCTTCGAGTGACCGAAGCTTCTTTGTTCGGGTCCATTTATGTGATCCTAACATTCTACAAAGGACCATATGATTTATCATATGTTGTTCTCATCCTAAAAAGGTCAATCCTCGTCAATACATTTATCTTGTGAATATGTGCATTATTGTGTAGACTTATTGGTGAAGTATAAGATGTGCTCGAGTACAAATTTTTCAAGAATTTCTCAGTAAATTCAAAATTTTAAAATAATTGTACTCGGCATCATCTTATAAACCCTCAAAGGTTGAGGGGGAGCAATAACATGTTCCAATCTGCTATCATATCTCATTTTGTCCCCGAACGGTTAATCAATTGATATCCAAAATATCAAGGGATTAACATTTTGGATAAGGGGAGAAAATGTGATTAACCTGGACTTAATAAATATTGACAGAAGTGATCAAATAAAATGGACTCAATGCACTCCATACCTAGCATGTACTACGATAACGATGCACATGTTAAGGGGGAGCTTTTAGTGATGATGAAAAACTCTCAAAGTGTAAATATTTTGATATTTATATCAAACACTTTGATTGAAATTTTCAATGTTTTTGGAAGGATTGTGATGAAATACCCAAAAGACTGACCATGTTCTTAAATTTATGAAGTTATAAGGCGGTTAGGCTTAGGTTTTCAGATCCCATGATCCAGCCAGAACCGGAGGGATCTACCCAGGGATATCCACTAGTTAGTGTAGAAGTCCTTAGGTATGATTAAAAAGGAGAAAAAGTGAGAACAGGGAATAATGCCGACTGAGATGGAGCTAACACTGGAACAAACCCAACAAGGTGTTAGTTATGAAGTCTCGGTATGCATTGAAGGGGTTGAAGAATGAAAAAGAAATGTAAGGATAAAGGGTGAAAATAAAGAAGCCCTCCATACACTTAGGCAGAAACCGGGTCAATACATATGCTGTCAGAAACACTCAGGTGTTGTCTGACATTGAAGACAGTCATGGACCCAGTGACGCTATGCACAACCCCCTCCCAGCTACTCAAAGTCAGAAAGACTTTGTTTCAAAACTCACGGAGATACACTCATTTCTATTGACTTTCTCACTCCGAGTTAGTTGATATTGAAAAGGTGGCACTCAGCTCCAGCCTCCGATCACTAAAATCAAAGTGCACTATTGAGTCTAGAGCCAAAAGAGATCATCCATAAATCTCATTAGGACACTTGTCATAATTTAGCTTGTTATGTCACACAATGTGAATATCAAGTAATTTCATTAGAGTCCTACGCAAGATCCTTGTGATTTTGCCAGAACATCCGAGTGATACTTAGGTATTCACAATGAAGATGGAAATCCTGCTTGAGCCAACATCAAACAAGCTCATGGTAGGTAACTTGTGAGATTCTTTATGAATCAAACTTGTGACAACTGGAAAGAAACAATGGTGCGATTCTGTAAGAATCAAACTTGTTCCAGGAAATGGATCAACGATTGTTAATGAATTTTTGAAATGATTAACACTCTCGGTGTGTCACAAAAACAATTTTGCAAGTGATACACCGATTGATTTTCAAAATCAATTTTCTATATCAATCAGTGAGATAGTAACTCACTGGTTCACTCTTATCGTGCTGTCTGCTTTGAGACGTTCCGATAATGAGAACATGCTGAGTACGATGAATCTAATACTTATGTGTTAGAAAGATTCAATACTACAGCTGGAAATCCTGTCAAGAAGATTCTTCTTAAATTGAATCTATCTGATCACAAGTCGATCCTCACGGATTTGAAGGTTACTCGAACCAAACCTGGGCGAATGACAAAGCCATATTCGTCCCCCCGCTTTATTGCTAACTGTTTTATTGCAAGAAACTTAAAGAAGGTGGTGAAGGTACCTGTTTCCAGCTGTCTCACAAAGATCTATAGCCACATGCTCATACCCTACCGACAAACATAAAGACATCATGAAAGCTCAAGTACATGTTTCAAGACTTCCGCTACTCTGATACCGCACGTCTTTCTCGAAGTGACGAAGTGTTAAAGTTAAAGAATTTCAAGAAAGATGCAACATTAAAGCTTTCCAAGTCATCAAATTAAGAATGGTATGAGCATGTCGGTCCAGAAGTCACAAGTCCACAAGATGGCAAAGTTGCAAGATGGCGTAAAGAGATTGTGCTTGGTTGATGATCTCAAGATGCTCAAGATCACAATGTCAAATACAAGTTCAAGGAACAAGCTCAATCCAGAAATCAATAATCACTACAACATATTCACAAGAGAAAGTCAAAAGGACGAGCTAAAGACTAAAAGACAAAGCATAGTATGCTAGGCTTAAAGTTTTGTAAAATGGAGTGACCTCCCTTAGGGGGAGATTGTTGGAAACACGAAAAGTGTCGGTCACTTCCAAGTTGTAATAGTCTTAGCTCGTAGTTTATGTAATGATTAGATTAGTAATCTAGTCCGGCCCAAGACCCATGGGAAGCCCATTAGAACCCATGGGCCGGCCATCCATGTACTATATAAACCCTCTCCTAGCCTTGGAGAGGGTTGGTTGTTCCATTTGTAACATTTCATCATAATACACTTCATCCATTTTCCATCCATTCTATCTCTAACATCACAACCCACATCTCACTCTTGTTCTTGGTTTGATCATAAGATTACTAGAATTCTACAATTGGTATCAAGAGCCATGGAGTGGTGTGTTTAGTTTTTGTGTTTGATTTGTGTTCAAAAACCTTTACAAAGAGCAAAATAGTGATTCAAATTTTTTGGCTTAAAAACCTTAAAGTTTTCATTTTTATTGTTCCTATAGGGTTAGTAACACTAGTTGTACAAGAATTTTTTGCTAAAAACCATTAAAAATCGTGTCTTTTTGAGTTTTGAATGAAGATTTGAATGTTTGGTTTTGTTTATATCGATTGCATAATTTATCTTTGATTGCTTGTTATGTTTTTATTAGTTTATACTATTAGTGCTCTTTGTATGCGGACTATCATTCACGGGATAAGTGATATGGACCAAGTAATCTAGATGCCGGGATGGCTCTCCATATAGTGATTTATACATCTAGACCAATAGGATTACGAATAATAACCTATCTTTTCCTTTAGATTGCGAGCTTAGTTTTCGTTCTCAATTAATTGGTAAAGACTTGGTTAGTTGACTACTAGTGTATGAATTACCTTTAAGCAGTAAGTGGGTAAAGTCTCTATGAGCTAGGATTTAATAAGATCACCATTGCTTTAATCTATAAGACAGATTATAATCAATAAATAAGGATACTTTATGCGGATCGTTTAATTGTGACTGAATTATTCGTTTCCTAGGGTCCTTAGGAAGAAGTACCACCTAAGTCTTAAGAATGATATGCCGTCTCGAGATAAGTAGTCATTGCACCAAATAAACAAACCAACATTCTAATTAGATTAATAATGGTTAATACAGTTTTCTTATATTTGGCTAGACTCCTCTTTTATCTTCTGTTAATTTACTCGCGTGTTGTTTAGTATCTTAAGTTGATTTTAGTCACCATAAAACCCATGCCAGTCTCTCAGGGCTGAATCCCCCCTTATCCGTTAGATTAGAATTAACATAGGTTTAGCATAGGTTTAACATAGATCTAGAAATTAACTTAGTTTAGATAAACCAAAATGATTAATAAAATTGAGATTGTTTCTCGTCTAGTGATCGACACCCGAACATACCACGAAACTCCCATCTGAAGGGTAAACAGCCCGTTAAATGTTGTTTATGGTAAAGTTGGTAATAATATATATAAATTTAAAACTGAAACATAAATTACAAACCACACAAACGACCACATCAAGTTTTTTGGCGCCTTTTACCGGGGAGTGAAAAATATAACTTGATTTTTTATTTGATATTATTGGTTTTTAACTTTAGATAGTCTAACATTAGGTATTATTGTAATTTTAGATTAGTGTAATAAATTCTGTAATATTTGTTTGTATATTTATTTGTTTAATTGTGTATTAGTTTAGTTGTTGTGTGTTTAATTGTTCTCAATACATGTTCTAGTCGATAACCTGATACGGCATCTCCACTTCCATTGGATATGGGCGTATCCAACTTTCTTATTCCTAATACTGGCGCATTCATTCAAAAGATTAATTATGGCGTACTCAGACTTATTGAATTCGGCTTACTTCTATTTTTCTCTCGTTTCCCTTCCACAGCGTCGTCGCTTCTCCCCGTCATCAATCATCTGATACAGTAACAAATAAGTTTTTCATACTCGAACTTAAAGCTCAAAATTTAATACACGCATTTTTCCAACTGGTTCTACTGATAATTTTCTAGTTATTTTCACTAACAATGACAAAGGTAATCAAGGTAGAGTTCAATAAACTTGAGTCTCTAAAGATCAGTGATGCTTCGCTCACTTGCAATACATCACTTGAAATTTTCATGATGAATTCAACGGATGAGCAGATAAAGGATGACGGACTTATTTACATATGAGGCGGTGAAATTGCTGAGGTTACTAACATTCCACGTGTCTTAAAAAAGGAAGACAATCCGGAACAACAAATGTCACATGAATCTGATGATGATATGGAATATGATCCATCTAATGTTGAATTTACTGAATGGTTATCTTCAAAAAAATTTAACCACAAGACAATGGATCATTATACAATGAAAGCATTATAGATTTATTGGGCTAGAGGAGATGATGAAGTTGAACTCACTGACGAAGAATCCTCTAATTCTAAAGATGAAGATGAAGTTGCTAAAAATTTTAGGATCGAGACTAATGTATTTGACTTCGAGACACCTTTGTGTAGGGCCTTCAAGGAGTTTAATTATCTTTTACAAATTGATCCAGATTTACTTATTGAAGATATTGAGGGATTTAAGACTTATAAAGATTATAAGGATGATTGGATTTATGAATGGAACAAAGATATGCAATGGGTGCATGAAAAACCATGGACGGATAATGGAGCATGGGAAGAACCCGCTCTAGTTGAACATTATTGTGCGCCTTTTAATTATAAAAATGGATGTTCGGAATGGCCAACCTTAGCATAGGATTAACATATAATAGAATTAACTTAGTTTAGATAACCAAAATATTAATAAATTTAAATTATTGTTTCTCGCTCTTAGTGATCAACACCCTACTTACCACGAAACTCCCATCTGACCGGGTACACTGCCCGTTAAAGTGTTATTTTTGCTAAAGTCGACAAAATATAAATTTAAAACTTAAAACATAAATTACAACCACACAACGACACATCACAAACTTAAAGTTAAGTGTTAGGTAAATGTTAAGTAAAAGGGCATATAAAGTACTATATGGTTTAATTCATAAGAGATGAGACTTGGGGGGCTTAAGGTGCCAACTTAGCAAATTCATACCAAACTTATAACTAGATTTTCCCAAGCTTTTCTACTAGCTTTCGATTTGTCTTGTGTGGTGGTATGTGAGATGTGATAAACAAAGAGAGGATAAAGAGAAGAATTTCAAAATGATGAACTTAAGGTGAATTAAGGTCCTAATTTAAGAGTTTAAAGCCTAACTATGTTCCCTACATAAGTAAGTAACTCTTAATCTTTAATTTGGTTGCACTTTAAGTTAGGACGAAGGTAAATTGGGGGGGTTTTCAGATAAGAGAGGTTCTAAAGCAAGTAATGAAGTGTTAGTATTAATGGATTAAGTCCCTTTAATGATTTATGCTTAAAGTAATAAAATTGGAAGTTCTCTCATATGGTAATGTTAATGATCATATTAATGTTAAAGATGAGTTTGAGTGTGTGTTTGGGTAGTATTAGACCCTCTTTGTTTAGTTATGCATTTATGAGATACTAAGGGATTATGGTTATTCTTTGTTTAGTATCAATATTTTGAGGTGTGGGCTTACTGTAATTAGCTATGGAGATAAGGTGAGTAAATTTGTTAATGTGGAGTTATATGTATTTTATCATATTATGTGTTATGTGATTATTATGTTAAGGTTATGAAAGACATTGGTTTAGTATGTTGGACTAAGGTAGAAAGTCTGCTAGTTGTTCATGACTAGCTAAGGACGTAGTTAGTTTAGTTGCTAAACTAGTTAAGGTATGTAATGTTTATGTTTGTTATGGAACAATGTTGGTTCAAATTTTATAAGCATGTGATACTCATGAATGTTGTTTGGTTAGTGTGATTTTATGCAAGTGAAGTGGCAAACAAGTTTAGGTGCTTAGTATATGAAGTATTTGATGCTAGTATGTTAAATGATGTATGATGTCGTATTATTGCCTATTTACGTACTAAGCGTAATGCATACGGTGTAGTTGATAATCGTTTTTGTAGGTTATTGTGAAGCAAAGTAAGGTTTTGTAATATAGGCCTTAAAGTGGTGAAGCACAGAATTGAAGTATGGCACTTGTGCGTATAAAATTTATTACTGACACCGTGCTTAAAGCAAGTTAAACCACTAAGAGTCATAAAGTTATAGTATATTGAAAAAATATAGAGTCTTGTTAAGTGTTTTATGTGTTTCAAGAGTAAACTGGCTGATTTTGTAGTATGTTAAAGAGTTATGTATAAGTTATGTGCTGAAAGTGTATAAAAGGAGTGTTTGGTTGATGAGGTATCATTTTATACACTTTTTTGAGGTCATTTAACCCCTAAAATCATGCAAATATGCTCTATTATTGCACTAAATCCTTTCTTTTGTGAAATTAGCATTTGGGAAGCACTTGGACGAAAAACACGTGACTTGGGCCCGATCTGGAAGAAACTAGACAAAAATACAACTTTTCAAGTTGGCGACTCCCATCCTGACACCTTCACCAAATAAGGATAGAAAGTGGAATTTTAAGTACAAAGTGTGACGCCTTAGTGTGTGGAGACGGCGTCACAAAAAGACATTGAAGTCATCATAAATGCTAAGTGAAGGTGTCACTAGAAGATACGATGGTGTCACAAGTTGCAGACTAAAGAAACCCTAATGGGGTTTGGCGGGCTAACGCGTCATAATACCCTAGCGACGTCGTTAGAGCCCAAACTCTCTATATATAAACCCTTTGTTTTCATAATTCGTGTGTGGAACTTTGGAGGTCTAGTGTGTAGCTACTATAGGCGATTTTAGGGATTTTTATGCCCCTTGTACTCACATACTCTCATGGGGGTTTGAAGATAAGTAATCCAATCTTTAATCATTCAAATATGTCTATTTGTTTGATGATTAATTGTTTTTCTTTTCTTCTTGTTAACATGTTAGGCTAAATTGAATATGTGTTTGCTTATGATTGCATGAAACTTAGTTTATGAACTCTAATTTGTTGCTTCATGTTAGTGGTGTGTGCGTTAGACATTAGAATATTATGTATAAGATATTACATTAGCATAGACATCTAATGAAACATAATTAGAACTAAGTGAAACCCTTATGTTTGGGAAGATAGCTAATTAAGTATTTATTGCGCGTAGTTTAACTATTTGGTGGGAAAAGCGCATTTGGAGCTGCCTGATTATGTGATTCTCGTAGATCGACAACTAACCATTCGCATAGGCTTAAAGGAATAATTCGCTTTACATAGCGAGGGTGTAGGATCAATGGATTAGAGGAATCAACTAAGGAGTAATACATGATTAAGTGAGCACATTTGTTTACCTATAAGAGTTCTCACCAATTTTACTTTTCTTGCATAATTAGATTAGATTTAGATTAGTTGTAGTTTAGTTTAAAACCCCTCCTTAAAACCCTAAGATTTTACTTACTTACATTAAAATAAAAAAACCCAAAATATCTTCCCTCAACCCTTAGATCTTAGGGGCATACAATTCGAACATACCGCACTATTCTCCTAGAGAACTAATGACATCAAATAACGTTCCTTTTATAGCATCATTTATCCCAACTAAACTACCCACTTTTATATAATTATTGCAAGAATTGTTACTTAATTGCTTAAAGTTGTTAATTGCAGTAATTATGGAGAACATTATGAAGACAAGCTAAAAGGCTAAAAGATGATATTTGAAGATTACTTATTTCTGACTACATACGCCGTATCTAGCAAAGAAGATATGGCGTATCAGTGACTGGCCTTCACAAGAAAGCGCGTACGTTCAATACCCAATACGGCGTATCCTGCTTATTACATACGTTGTATCCAGCTGGTCAAATAATTTATGATTATGTATTAAATGTGATTAGAAATAGTTATTATTGATTGATTGTGAATGTAGCGCGCACTCTAAGGGATTCACCCTTATACGCCGTATTGACCTCACTCAATACGACATATCCACCTATTTTCAGAGACTATAAATAGAAGACTCAAAAATAAGTTTTCAGTGTGCTTAATCATTATTCTTAGACTTAAAAACAATAAAAGTTGATTTTTTGAAGTGATCGGAGAGCAGCCAAGGTCAAGCATCGATACTAATTCCATAGAAGACACCGTGTAATTCCTATACTCTTGTAATCATTCGATTTTTGGTATCGTTCGTTAACTCAGTTAGTTTACCTTGGTTGTTTGATTATACTTGTATTATTATAATGGTTATGGGCTAATACCCTCGAGTATTAGCTACTTTAATGAAGATTCAATGTTTGGTTTGTTTAATCTCGATTGCTTAATTTATCGTTGATTGTTTAATTATGTTTATCACTATACTTATCGTTGTGCTTGAATATACGACACTAATCATTTAACTTGGTACTAGTGAGATCTGGGCCAAGTGATCTAGATTACTAGGTATAGCATCTCCATTTCGTGCTCTATATATCTGGACCAATAGGATCATAATAATGTTTTATTCTTTGCCTTTAGATTTATAGCTTAGTTGGACTGGTAGGTGACCCTTCGACCTAACGAGTACGTTCTTAATCATTGTAGGACTTGGAAGTGGACTAATCAGTATATAAAATACCGTCAAGCAGTAAGTGGGTAAAGTCCCGATGGGCTAGGGTTTAACAAGATCACCATTGCTTTAATCCCTAAGATAGATTATAATTAAACTAAAGGATGCTTTATTCAGATGTGTTATGCTAGCATTAAAATAAGTTGACTTATCCGGAATTACATTAGATCATTAATAGCCAAACACACAGGGACTAGATTAGACTATTAAGGATAGTTTAGTTGTGTTTGGACTATAAATACCTCCTCCATACTTCCATGAAGGGGTGAAGATTAATTTGTATCATTTCATCAAGGTGTGTGTGTGTGTTCTTTCTCTCTCTAAAACACATACATATCTTTCCTTTTATTCTCTCTCTCTCTCAATAATATGGCTTTCTATTTGTTTAATCCTCCCCGACCTCTGGATCAAAGTTATATAGTGTTTCTTATTATGTATAATTGGTATCAAGAGCTAACCGGGGGTGTATTGTATTCGCGTGTGGTGTGTTTGTGGTTGCTTTAGTGTTTTCGTTGTAGTTTTGTTGTGAGCTTATTGAGCTTATTAACATTCGGCTTATTTTATTAATGTTTATTTTTTTTAATCATTTGGGCTTATTGGTTTGTCAAGAAAAGTGTATCCGGGTTCTTTCCTTTTTGTGTTAATTCAAACAGTAAGGGTGCGTTTTTTTTGCAAACATTTTTTGTATTGTTGGGCTTATGAACGTGACTTATGATAAATAGTGTTTACGTCTAGTATTTGTGTTTTTCACGTGGAAACTTTTTGTAACATTTTGTTTTATTTCTTTCTTGGAACTCCAGCTTATTTTATGCTTTTTTTATTGAGCTTCATTATTAAGTAGCTTATTTGGTTTTTCTTTAAAGTGTATTTCGAGCTTATTGTGGTTGTCTTTCTAGTGGCTTATTGAAGTTGGTTTCTTAACAGTTGTGGTTACCTCGGTGTGAAAAAAGAAGAAGACACAGGGTGACATTAACAACCGATCTAAGAAGGAACCGAAAGAGTTCAATCTGATCTAGTTCACGCCTTGACAACCCAAATTCTCTTACTACCTGAAATAGTATTTTAGATAGAACCGAACAATCAATCCGAAACAAGTTCAAAAACGAACTTGTGATGATTTTGTGAAGGACCGAACTAGTTCAATTTCCTTAGAACTGATCTAGGTCAATCACCTAACAGGACCGAACTAGCAAAGATTGAGGAACCAACTAGTCATTTCTACACGTTTTAATTAATTTTCGGTTTTTCGGTTCGTAGTAACGGTTTACTTACAGGACCTTATAAAAAAAAAAACTTTCTATAACCATCCGTAATTTGTGGATCCCTTTTTTCGATCAACGTGTATATTGGATTTCTCATCGATTAACCGTATAATCCTAAGGTGTAAAACTTACATCGTTCCCTAATACTATCTTTTCAAAAACGAAGGTGATAATAAAAATGGAGGGAATTCGTTTCTTAATTTCCAAGAATTAGAAAATGACACATGCAGCCCCTAGACTTTAATCCAAATTCACCCTTCGTCCTTTGTTGGTTTTTTTAACCCTCTTTGTTAAGATATCATTACACCGTTGGTCCTTATTTCACATATTTAAGCCTTTAACCCTTCCAAGTTAACCAGTTTTGCACCGTTGTCAGCATAATTCATTATTTCGTATTTTAATAAAATTGTTTTACTAAGCTCATGTTCAACAACAATTTCACCAACAATAATTTTTTATTCACGGTTTTTTCTTGATTTAGTAAAATCCCGTAAAAGTCAATTCTTTTTACGGTTTAAGTCATAGAATTGTAAAATCCCATGAATGTTAATTGTTTTCAACAACACAACATATACACTGTCTTATCTACTAAAAACGATCCGAATAAGATTTACTAAAACGTCAAAACGGCTAAAGATTCAGATTACGATGACAAGTGATCACGAAGTTGATTTGGTATCCCATATTTGAGATTGAAGTGGGTTTCACAAAGGCGTCTACTTATTTCATCATCGAGACTTCCTTCTACGTTCTACCCCTTTTCTTAAACCCAATCTATTGATTGATGACTAGCTTGTAAGTTTACAGCTATGTTTGAGGACTTGAATTATCGGTTACCAGCAGTCAAGGATGGTTGGTTGTAGACCTGTTTAACCATCACTTAAAGGAGTTACGTTGTAGTACTCAGTGTCGCATGCAGAAGACGATGTGGATAATTTCAAGAGGTGTTGTACTTCTTATACTTTTCTGGTTGAGTATAGAGTACTTATAGATTTAATCTTGCATCGTTCTTCAATCAACAACAGTGCAAGATTAAGTAACAAATTAGGGGGATTCTACTTCATTTTCAAGTTTGGTATATCGGGTTTACTTCACCAAGTGATCACAGCAATAGCTGACAGAATTCGAGGTTGGTAAGTTAGCCAGAGAGTTTAATGGTTGAGATGTAATCAGCAATTCTCACAGGATATAATTATGCTATTCCACTATAATGGTACTTCACAGTCTAAGCAAAATCCTTCAAAGTTCTTCAATGTCTTTCATAAATTTTTAAGATTGATGCTTATGACAAGAACTTCTCGAGTATATGGGAACTTACACGGACAATGATACTTACGGAGTTCGCTAATCATCATAGGTCAGGAAATTGTGTACATTCCAGGATTGTTGAATTTTGATGTTCCATGTCAACTTTCCAGGGGGGAAGTAATGTAGACTACTTTACTAAGTATGGTTTATGAAGTATTCTACATACGTGAGAAGAATTGTTGTTGATTCCTTGCATGTACCCCTGAACGAATATTCACCAAGACCTAATGACAAGTAGCAGTAGTATTTGATGTGGTTTTCTACTTCTACAAAATTCCGATGTGCACGTAAATGTCAAATAGAAGTTTTTTCTAGCTACATCAAAGTTTTAGAATCTGCACAAGATAGGGATGTTGGTTTGGGGGAAGCTGATTCAGAAAGTTTGCCAAAAAAGAGTCTATGAAGAAAGCTTTTCAAGACATGCTGCATGAATTGGGGGAAGTTAATCCAATTTATGCATACTATAATGGTTCTTGTACAATTAAAGACACTGAAGATCCAAGCTGGAGTACAAGTTTCAAGACCAGGAGAACTTAGAAGTCATCTTCAGCATTAGAAGCGCCTTAGATGTCATTTTATCATGTTGTATTTGTACTTGTTAGGAACATTGTAAGTAATTCTATATGTCCACATATTGGGGGAAGATTGTTAGCATTATCATATGTTGACTTATCTGGTATTAATTAGATCATTAATAGCAATCATCTGGACTAGTTAGGACTATTGAGGATAGTTTAGTTGTGTTTGGACTATAAATACCCCCTCCATACTTTTATGGATATCAAGATTTGTGCTTATGACAGGAACTTCTCGAGTATATGGACGTACACGACAATGATGCTTCTGAGAGTTCGCAACCATCATGGGGGGAAATGAGTACATCCGGGACTTAATTGACTTTGATGTTACCATGCCAACTTCCAAGGGGAAGTGGTGTATACTACTTCACTTAGAATGGTTTGTAAAGTATTCTGCAAACGTGAGAAGAACAGTTGCTAATTTCTCGCATGCGCCCCCGAACGAATATTCACCAAGACCTAATGACAAGAAGAAATGGTTGTTGGTGTGGTATGACTTCTATAAAATTCCGTTGTGCACGTCAATGACAAGTAGAAGATAGTTCAAGCTACATCAAAGTTTCAGAATCTGCTCAAGATAGGGATGTTGGTTTGGGGGGAAGCTGATTCAGAAACTTCGCCAAAAAGGAGTCTATAAAGAAAGCTTTTCAAGTCATGTTGCATGAATTGGGGGGAAGTTAATCCAACTCATGCTTACTACAATGGTTTCAGAACAAGTAAAGACAATAAAGATCCAAGCTGGAGTACAAGGTTCAAGACCAAAAGAACTCAGAAGACATCTTCAGCTTTGGAAGCGCTTTGGAAGACTTTATTTATGTTGTATTTGTACTTGTTAGGAACATTGTAAGTAATTCCGTATGTCCACATATTGGGGGAAGATTGTTAACTCTAAAATATGTTGACTAATCCGGAATTACATTTATCATTTATAGTCGTGTCTGGTTAGTTTAGCTAGTCGATGTCGGGACTATAAATACCCCCTCCATACTTCCATGGAAGGGTGAAGCTCACTTTTGTAAGGTTTAAGTGTGTGTGTTTTCTCTCAAGCTCACACACATCTTCCCATCTTTCTCCTTTCTCTCTAATAATATGGCTCAACATTTATTTCATTTTACCATACCTCCGGATCCATTGTTCTAAGGTGAATCTTTGTTTCAACAGCTTTTATTGATTTTTTTTTTACCCTAAAAATAACTACAGAGAGTCTACTTTCCAATCAAAGTGGTTTCATGAGTTAAAAGTGAGCGGAGGTTAGTCAAAGTGATTTTACAATATTCATTGTCAAATCTGAGTTTCAGGGACAGTTTTTGTTTTGTGTTTGTGAGGTCAAAAATCATATCAAAACATCTTTTTAATAGATGGGATTGCTACTGTAGGAAGTTCATGATGTATATGATTTTTTAGAATTTTTCTAGATTTTATTGAAAGGTCTAAATGGGTCTCATCAAGTGAAACTTTTAGGTGGTTGCAGCAGGTCATTTGCCGGACACTTCGGGTTTTTGGATTTTTGAAAAATAGTTAAACTTGTCAAAAAAATTTGGGAAAAATACAGTAATTTAATAGAGGGGTAAGAGGGTGTTGCGTGAAAGTCCAATAAGGTCGTTTTGTATTTTATTAGTGGCCGTAAAATGATCATAAAATTCTGCCAAAAACTAGAAATTTAATAGAGGGGTAAAAGGGTGTTGCGTGTTTAGTTAAGTCATAGAAAATATAGCGAAAGGTTTATAACCATAATATACACGTTAGTATCCATCAAGTGAAGTGGAAAACTAGGCATTAAGAATTCAAAGGGCGTTTAAACGTAATTTGAGATTAAGGAATGTTTTTAGACGACATTTACGTTTGGATTTCCACACTTTCCAAAAATAGGAACTTTCCAAAAATAATAAATTTTTTTATGAGTCGTAACTTAATCAAAAGTCATATATCTTCGTTAAGACACGATTTTTACCAAATAATCTAAGACGCAATCACATATGGATTATATTACTTTCTATTACTCTCTATTACTTTTTATAAACGACCTATGCGTCGTTTCGTTTCATATTCTCTTTCCTAAAGCGCGTCATTAATTTAGGTCGCGATTCGGATCTCTTGACTTCGTTTCTTCATTGTTGATCATGATGTTCGCATCGTTGTCATCATTGTTCGCTCGTTGTGATTCTTTATTCGATACTTCTGCTTAAGGTGAGTTCATAGCCCCACCTTTTCTCTTTTAATGGTTTTCATAAACTATTTTCGGGGTGAGAATACATGCTCGTTTTACTAAGTAAACTTATTGATTTCTACTACTTAAGCGTTACATGACTATTTTTACTAAAGCTTTTACTTGCTTACTACATGACTTCTAATACATGTGTGATACATGGTTGTTTACTTATGAACTTATTAAATCTTGATTTGCTTACTACGTGATTTGAGATCATTGAATACCTATATATGAAACCTTGAGTTTTGAACACATTATTTGTTTTAAATGGGATACAAGTATATAAAAAAACGGTATGATATGCCTGATATTAATGCCTGATATTATTGCCTAAGTGTCGCTGCTGCCATTTAAGTCCCCTCCGAATCATGAACAGTTAATTGCTAATGTAGCAAGCGTGAGTGTTATGGATAGATCTATTGGGACTGACAATCCCCGTCTGGGTAATTAAAACCATGTGCCATGTCAAACGGATGCATTTAACATTTGTAGTATTTTCTAGGTTGTTAGGCAGGACATCCTACCATGTGGGGCATCACCATTGCATTGATTGCAATACCTGTTAAGCTCGGTGTCATGAGCTTAGTGCAATAATAGTTGTTTCGACATATGAATATGTTTCATTGTCGCCTTGTTACTTAAATCTTGTGGTCCACTTCTGAACATTTCTTGATTTATTGAATCACTACTTGGATTTTGGAAATATTGCTTTGAAATGTTGTAACGCTACTTTTCTTACTGAAATATTACTTGAATTATTTTAATACTGCTTTTACATAAACCTATGAATTCACCAACATTATTGTTGACGTTTTGCATGTATTTTCTCAGGTTATTATTTTGCTAGCTGAGCATTGAGATCATTTGAGTCGAGCGGATATATATTTTTGAAGGCTTTATAATCTGAGTACCATTCGACAAACGTTCTAAAAATGTTTTCTATTGCATTGTAAATAGGACCTGTTGTAACTCTGATATTTTATAAAAATTATCGAATGGTTTACTTTTCAAAACGTCTCACTTATAGTCATTTTCTGTAACTTGTAGTTTATGCTATGAAGTAGCACCCCAAGTGGTATTCCGTTGCGTTGTGATTTTGGGGGTGTTACATTCTGACATTCTTACTGGATGGGTTGCATGAAGATCTTAACCGTGTCAAGCAGAACCCTTATTTTGAGATAAAGGACTCCGATGATCCCCCTGATGAAGAGGCTGCAAATGAGTTTTGGAGCTACCATAAAGCTCGTAATGATTGGATTGTTGTGGATGTCTGTCAGGTACATGCCTGCTCATAAACTTGATACTCCTTGCCTTAATCCCTCATATATTGCGGTTTAATATTTTGATCAGTGTATATGAGTTGAATTCTTATCACATGTATATTGTTGTTTGTTACTTACAAGCTGAATGTAGTGAATTTTTTTTCTCAGGGTCAATATAAGTCAACGTTGGTTTGTCCAGTTTGTGACAAAATCTCAATCACATTTGACCCATTCATGTACTTGTCATTGCCATTGCCTTCAACGGCTACTCGTTCAATGACTGTAACTCTATTTTTTGGAGATGGAAGTAGTTTGCCAATGCCATATGTCTCTCATGGAGAGTGGTCTAGGTTTGGAACGTGCTCACATGGGCATCTTCACCGAGTTAGGATTACTTTACGCCCGATACTGTCACGAGAAGCTGATGGAGCATATTAAACTCTTCTCAACGCGTTTAAAACATCCCAAAGCTTATATGTGCTTGTGATGAACAACAGCATTAGAAGGAACTGACCTATGTACATCCAATATGACGAGTTTGATGACGCCACAAGTACTGTCATGAACCATTCTCCAGAAGCTTGGGATCATATGCAGTTCAGGGATATTGTAGTTAAAGTGGCGAATGTTGAGCTTTATTACAAGGTTGTTCACTTTTATCTCCAAGAGCATCTTGATCTTATCAATGATGTTCCCAATGTCCTTGCACTACGTATTGACCATACACGTGTTGTTGACATTATGCGCAAGTAAGCATGCGTTGATAGCATAACATATATTTATGTTCTTATAGCATTGTATCATGTTACATGTTTATAAATGCGTACTCATATTTTTTTCAGGGCTTATGGAAGCGAGAAAGAAGATAGTCCTTTTTGTGATGTGCCCGGGTTTGAGAAGAGTAAGATGAAGTTGATACGACATGTATCATTTGTTGATTGCCCGGTAAGTAACGGGCATCTAAACTTAGACTTGTACATTGGGACGTTTTGAGGGGTCGGTATGTATACCTTACTGACGTGTGTTATATTCATTATGTCTTACAGAGACATGATATTCTAATGGTAACTATGCTTACTGGGGCTGCAATTATGGACGGTGAATTACTACTCATATCTGCAAAGAAAACTTGCCTGCGGCCTCAAAAAATTAAACATTTGGCACCTCTTCAATGAAGCCATCCAGGAATTCATTCATCGAACCAGTTGTCCCGGTGTCTGATCAGCTAAAGTTAAATATAGATGTGCTGATTGAATATATTGTGAAGAAGAAGAGAAACTTCATCACCACCTCAGATGTTATTGATAAGGTCGTTTGATGTCAATAAACCGGGGTGTGAGGAGGCTGATTTAAAAGGTGGTGTTGCTGGCGTAAGTATCCTCAAGGTATTTTTTCTTTCATGTCATACATCTAGTAACTAGTAGTTTCTTTAACTAGGAGTGGATAATGGGCGAGTCAGTTTGGTTAGATAACGGTTCTAAACGGTTCGGATCAAAATATGTAACGCTTTGGGAATGTTTGAAACTGAATATGCGTTCTAGTATCAAAAACGATATAAAAATGCATTTATGAAAAGACTTTTGAAACTAGTTATCGATTTACCCGTCTGACCTGTAATGGACAAAACATCCCATTTATAAGTTTTTGTTACGTGCGGGGTGTTTTAAAGTTAAACCAAACAATAGAGATTCGTCATGGGATTGTTTTTAAATAGAAGAATGGAGACATCAAGTGTAGACCAATATACACGAAAATAGTTTCTTTGTGTGATGAAAAGAATGAACTGCAGTTTGCCGTCCCTGGTGGACTGATCGGAGTAGGAACAACCATGGATACTACACTGTGCTTGGGGAAGTTGGATCGCTTGCTGATGTTTATAGTGAACTTAAGGTAAGTTACTTGATTATTTATATTTGGAGGGGGTTTTAGATTGCTCGCTTTAGTGTTCGTCTACTTGTTGCGTTTCACCTCATTGGGTTTGAGTTGTAACATATGAGTGTCGTTTACATTGCCGAAACTCAAGGAGGTCAAACAATTGAAATATATTGGTTCACGGATTTACATTGTTTTGAATTATATTGGTTCACGGTCAACCATTATAGACGTTTAGCGTGTGAAGGATAGCATGTTTTAAAACCTAAATCGTCATTTTAGTAAAATAAATTAAGGTCATATTAAAGTTACTAAAGGTCTCAATGATTACATTGATATAAGCACACATAACGTATCAACAAAAAGTATTTGTTCGGCAATTGTAACTTACGACCACATTGAACAATTTTCATACATAAATGTTTGTTAAAATGTTTACAATTAGTTAAGAGAGTACGGTTCGGCTCGGTTTCTCGGTTTTTTGAACACCGAGCACTAAAGAGCTAGTTAAGAAAAGAGAGTTGCAAATTTTATCTTGAAAACGGACAACATCCAATATTAGGCCCAACATAGTCCAATATTACAAACCCTAATTGTACCTTATAAAAGGTAACTCCTTCGTTAACCCTGGCCTCCATAAGGAAAACCTAAAATTGATCAAAAAATGGCGTTGAAGTCGAAGGCGGTTCATAAGGGAAAAAATGTTAAGGCTGCTAAGAAAAAGGCTTCTAAGGAAAAGGCGGCTGAGAAGAGATCTGCTTTGAAGGGAGTGCCAAAAACAACGTGCAAGTTTTGCAAGTTTGAGGAAACGTGGGGCAATATCCAGGAACATGAATCAGTTTGCAAGAACAAATCAAAATGGGTTAAAGTCAAAGAGCCAGTGTCTTCTGGTCCAGCCAAGAGTCGCAAAGAGAAAAAAAAAAATTAAGTTTTTGTTGATCCGACAACACCATCACTGCTTGTGTGATGAAGTGTCGTTTACATTTACTTTTTAAGCGTTGTATTTTTAATTGTAGTTTTTTAATTCCGATGAAATGAATATTAATGATGATCGATCTCTATTATTTCCAAACACTCTTATTATATTCATCTATCTGTCCCTCTTAACATTGACAAACACACATACACCTTCTTAATAATATAAAAAATACAACTCTCCCAAACACCCTATAAAAAATGATGTAAAAAATAAAATAAATAATATTGACCAAACACCACCTTAATCAGGTTTGACAAAGCCCAAGCAAATTAAGAACCTTAAGCAGGGGCTGCCATTGATAGGAAGCATATCGTTTGGGTCAGTGACTAAGGAACACATATTGCCAGCTATTCGTGCAGCCTTCTTTTTCGTTTCGGCGCTCCTTTCCCTCAACTCACGCTACCAACCTATTTAACACAAAAAAGTTACTCCCATCCACCCATTAGCATAAAAACACATGAACAGCATATTTAGAAGGACATAATCAAACCTGCTGTAGTGCCGTCTGCCCTGCTGACTGCACTTTTGGATGGGTATCAGTTAGCAACTGGAATCAATCAGAAATAATTTAGAAATGCAACTATTTTTTACGTACTTATTCCTGATATAAATTATTTGGCACACTATAAACTTAAATGTTTATTACTACATTCTGGACATTATTATATGTCGGCCGAACACATTGTGACCAGTTTCTACCCGTACCAAAGGATACAGTTTGACCCGCTACTTGAACAGCCCAACCCACTTAAAATGCTTCGACAACTATTGGTGCAAGTTTAAACTGAGCCACCACAAATTTTCTTAATTTTCTAAGTACCTCTGTCAATTTTGGCACAATCCTGGGTAAGCATTCAGAAAGTTGCTGTGGAGCACAAAATGCCATAGATCCTAGAAGTTGAACACTCCTCTGCTTTGTCCGCCAAGCTTTATCTTCAAGATCCTGAGAATAAAATGTACATAAAGCATAATAAAATAAAGGTGGAAGATTAAAAATCGGTTCACTTAACATTGAGACAATAGATTACAGAAGCAAAGATTTCAAGAAAATAAGAACCTTTAACATAAGCAACAGTTAGTAGAGCTATATATTTGATTAATTTCAAGAACAGACCTATTTGCAAGCCCTTCACATAGCACAGTCGCGACCCCATACTTTTTCAGACTAGATATTCCAAACCCTTTGATGACACCAGCAAGTCCAAAAGCTGCCCCACGCCGCTCCCCATATTTCTCACTCTTCATCAGCTGATCTAACAGCCTCAAAACAAGTGACATTGCCTCTTCCTAATGACCATGTACAAAACAGCAATGATAAATATAAGTCCAACCTTAGTAGGAATCAGAATATAAACTTACATAACTAGGAATTTCTCAAGAGATAAGAGATTGCAAAATTGAGAGGGTCAGGTAACGTAACGTGAGAAACGGGTGTTTCTTTGTGTATTATATATTTACTATGGGCAACTCTCAATATAAATAAATGGGTCGAAACTGCCATCTCTAACCAAAGGTATTTCTATTTCGACCATCACATGTCTCGTACTTTAATATATTGCACTTCAAAATGATTCAGGAAAGTAAAACGGTTTTAATGAATTGATAAGACATACTCGCTTTGATTGCATTAATGGAGAGAGGCAACTTGAGACAGCCCTCTGAACAGCTTCTGATGGAGTGTTAATCACCTCAAGCAACTTCTCTACAACGGTATGAACCTTAGGATCATCCTGTTCCATAATAAAATGTTAAAATGCGAAAGATAAATATTATAACAGGTCTTTTTACTTATTTCACCCAGAGATAAACAAAAAAATTAGATCAAACCTGGGACAAATGTTTTGCTAGTGCTCCAGTAAAAATGACCACACCCTCACGTACCAAATCGTATTTCTCTTCATCCGATGCCTTAAATAGTTAGATTACAACAATTGTGAGAAAAAAAAATGTGACAGAAAGTACAAATACTAAGTTCAAGAGCTTAATCTAGTATAAGAAATTCAATTTAGACATACACTAGCCTTCTTGTTTAAGTAGTTTTTGAATATCGGAAATAGCAGCGACATGTTATCTTTTCCATTTTGTCAATGATCATGATCCCCGATTAATCAATTCTTGCCTCGAATCATCAGCATTGCTATCTTAAACCTGCATGGCATAAATCATTCAGAAGAATTTTCAAATCAAGATACGCATTCATATAACTACAATCAAAGGAATTTTACGATGCACTACAATAAGAACTATTTTTTATTGACATTTTAACTACCCAACACTATCAACAAGAGTTTCAAGATAAATAGACTGTTTATCGCCTTGATAGGGCTCCTTCGCCCTTCTATCATCTTGACCGGAACAGGGAGCAGACTCGTGAAAAGTCCAGCCCACCCTTCTCTATTCAAGTTTTTGGAGGACCCAAATGAGAGGCTTTTCCAACTTTCGGTAAAGCTTCTAGAACATGCTACCCAACAGTGAGGCAAAGTAATTTTGTAAACTAATAAAAATTATATTTTTTTATGTTCATCTCTGCATTTTAGTAAATGAAGCCAAGTACTTCCAAAAAAACCTTAAAAAGAGAGTAGTTAAATTTGATATAGGATGAAAAAACGCAAGTCAAATAAAACAAACTATAATCATCTCACTTGAATAAAACAAGCATCTAATCCAAACAAGTTATAGAATTTACTAGTCAATCTTCTACACCATGAAGCTAAATGAATATTAAGAGCTAAAAGCAGAAAAAAATTTGTTTTGTTTGGTCACAAATCCATTTCCGTTGATAGAAGATAGTGTTTGGATGTGTTTCTGTTTGTCTAAAAGTGTAATAACCGGATGTTTATAAGTAAATTCTGACTATTCCACAGTAAAAACAGCCAAAACAGACACTTTCTTATGGAAAAAAAGGAAGAGACGACCTTAAAAATGAAAGTAGAAGTCTGTAACCGTTTTACGTGACTTAAATCAGAATAACCAAAAAAACTTCCAAAAACACGAATATAAACCTCTAGCATAACATAAGCAGATTATGGGGCAAAGAGAAACAGGTTACCCAAGTGGCAACTAGATATCACGAAAGTCTAAACAACTGGAAGGTCTTTGGTTCTTAGTACATCAGCAGCAGCATGTAAAGCCAAAGCAGTCCCTTGCCTGCCTAACCAACCAGAATCAATGCAGTCCACGCCAATACCACTATCACGAATATATAGAGAGAACAAAGTCACTAAAGATTCCTAAAAATACATCAATTTATAAGACGATAATTCAAAAATGTTCACACAACCCGAATAAAAACTATTAGCCACCTGTATTGTGTCTGGGTACTCATCTAGCACAGCAGCTAATGCATCAGCAGCAGCCATTCGCACATTATTATTTACATGAGAAAGGGCCTTGAAGAGTCCGGAATAATCAGTCCCGAACTCATGATCATAGCGATCCCACAAATCCTCTGCCAGTTCAGCCACTGACTGCATTCAATAAGTATTGCATACAGCAAATGTAAGCAGACTATATAATTAAGCAATGTATAAATGAAAAACGTAGTTTGCTATTTGTGTGAAACCTTTTCAGGATCATGCAGAGCAATCCAAATGCTGGTAGCAATGTCTACATCCTCAGAAACAGAACGGGTCGATATAGCGGGAATGCATTTTGCAGCATTCAAACATGCCAAAAAGCAACACCTTTTGCAACATTAACGACTAAAATGAAACCAAAGTGAAACTATATTGTTAATTTATACTTTTATAAAACTAATACCCTGTGTTTTCTCAGATAACATAATACGTTTTAAATATGTGTACGCATATATAGAGCAATTGTGCTTTAGGTAAAAACACTAAAATAGGTTAACTTACTGAAAGGCAAGTGCAAGCTTTAACTCTTCAACAGCAGAAGACGTATGAGCCTCTAAAATGGATTGCTCTTCTTCAATCATCACGTCACTGTCTTCTGGAACATCCATTTCACTGCTAACTCCAGCTCGACATAACCGTCTGGTTCTGAACAATGCTTCTTTTCTTTCTTTACCCACCGATACTGCATTTTGCCTTCTCTTTTGCGCAGCAGTATTCCACCTACGATACAGAATAAAAAAATTTAACATAACCACAAGACGAACGGCGAGTAATTATATAAGACAGTGTATCTTGATGTTTACGATTGCCTGTTAAAACTGTTTGGTATTAACACAACTTAATGCTTATAGTCAGACAATGTTTGAAATGAATCCTGCTGTGACTTTTTTCTCCAATTTTCAGTACGAAAATACTGGCTCTAAGATCTCCCTGATCTTGAGAACCAGAATTGATGGATAGAAGTGATTCAATCAAGCCGCAGTTTCCCCGGAAAACACGAAACGCATCAATCTACTCCGATAATAAGTAGTAGTCGAGTGTTGGGCTATTTTGCTTATTTAAGGATGTCAGCTAGTTTGAACAAGCAAATCCCAAACTGCTTATTCGAAACTGCTTAGGTGGTGTTTAGGATAACTTAATAAAACTGCTACTTATTGCTTTTTGAACCAAACAACATTATCAAGTAGCTTATTCATAACACGCTCATATTAGTTACAATCACTTGAACAGGCAGTTTGGATAAACAATCCC
This sequence comes from Tanacetum coccineum, assembly GCA_026074375.1. Taxonomy (NCBI): domain Eukaryota; kingdom Viridiplantae; phylum Streptophyta; class Magnoliopsida; order Asterales; family Asteraceae; genus Tanacetum; species Tanacetum coccineum. The sequence continues at coordinate 39,938 of BQNB010048885.1, forward strand.
AATTTTTTTTAGAACGGCAATTTTAACCATCTCACATTACTCACACCACAAATCTATCTCACATGTCGTAAGCATGACTTGAACTCACCGCCATTTGGTTGGGGAGCTCTAACACAACATAGGGTACCATCGTGACACAAGCCCATTGATGGATAAACAATCCCAATAAGCACATAAGCATGCAGTTTTAACTTAAAAAACCTAAACACCTATTTTTTTTAGCTCAAATAGATAATGAAAAGCACTTGTTCTACCATACAAAAACTAATAATCAGTTACAATACGCAATCACAAACACCCTCTATTAGCATAAACTGCAATCATTCCTATGTAGAACCAAAACGCAAATAAAATTGTGTAAAGTGAATACAGGCAATATGAAGTCGAATGCAAAAAAGTGACATATCTAGAGTTGGTTTATTCATAAGCAAGAATAAATTTGTTAACAATAATATTTTACTAGTACATCACACTAACCTTATTGACAAGTCTAGGAAAAATGGATTACACAGGTTGTGTCCATGTTATGTGGGTTATACACATCCGGTTAGGTTGGGGTAGCGTTCCCGTTGGGTGGTAATTTCATTTTTTCAGTATTGCTCATCAAACCTTAAAAACCAATAAAGATTGAACAACAAAAAACCAAAAACCAAGACATCACACATAATCCGCATAAAAAAGTAAAACATCAGCCTTAAAAACCAATAAAGAAAGTTTTTATATAATTTAACAACATAAAAACTAAAAAAAAAGAAATCTTTCTAACAATCACACATAATCTGCATCAAAAAACAAGACATCAACCTTAAAAAAACAATAAAGATTCAGTTTTTATATAATTAAACAACATAAAAACCAAAACCAAGACATCAAACACAATCCAACATCAAAAAATAAAACATCAGCCTTAAAAACCAATAAAGATTTGAGTTTTTATATAATTAAAAAACATAAAAACCAAAACCAAGACATCAAACATAATCCAACATCAAAAAATAAAACACCAGCCTTAAAAACCAATAAAGATTTGAGTTTTTATATAATTGAAAAACATAAAAACTAAAAACAAAGAAATCTTTCTAACAATCACACATAATCCGCATCAAAAAACAAATCGAATCATATTTGAATGAATTAATTAGAATAAAAATACCTGAAGAAGAAGAAGAATTAGGTTTTTCAATTTTTTCCTCTTTGTTGTGGTTGTGGTTGCGGCGGAAGAAAGAAAGAGAAAGAGATAGGGTTTCAGCGCTACTAGATCTAAAGTACATCAAAGTGTTCAGAGTACCTTTTTTTTTCTTTTTTTATTTTTCTTTTTCCTAGTGTCACTCTCCTTTTTATATTAACCTTTACATAACAAATACTAGTCTTGTTGTATCTTGCGCGTTATGTACCCGTTAACAAAAATTTATGACGAGCGATTGTCTTTCCTTAATATGTTTAAAATGATGATAACTTTATTGACGGGCTTGGTAACAAATTGTGCTATATATACACACATTCATTGACAAATCCACTGTCGTTTTGACAGTGGGCCACTGTGATACAGTAATGGGCTCTTATTTTGGGTTAGTCCGATTTGAGTTTTTTTTTTTATTATTATTTTGTTTTTGTTTTTGTTTTTTTTTAATTTGTATGCACAAAATAGAAGGAAAAAAATATTACAAAAATTCTGATTTATTCAGATAAAAAAATATCCGCGGAAACATCTTCGATACCTAATAACTTTAAAATAATTGATATGGTCACAAAGGTACAACCCATTATATTAAAAAAAACCATATAGCAAAAAAAAAACAACACTTTAAACATGAGGCCCAACACATAAACCACATAAAAAAAATTATTACTAATATACACATTTGTCGACAAACTAGCCTAAAATTCGCATAAAATCTGACCCAAAATCTGGCCAAAAGAAAAAAAAAACTAACCCAAAATTATCCTGAAATCTGGCCCAAAGTAAAAAAAAATACAAAACGGTCCCTCAACTTTTAACTATTTACGATTTTCTTACACAAAAAATCCCGTAAAAATTTTAACCAAAAAAACACGTCAAGTTTTTATTGTTCACAACTTTTTTACATTATCGGCCCAAAAAAAAAGATATCGAACCGTCCCAAAAAAAGAAAATATTCGGGAAAAAATTAACCCGTCCCAACGCAAAAACCCAACACATAACCATATAAAAAAATTTATTACTAATATACACATTTGTCGACAAACTAGCCTAAAATTCGCATAAAATGTGTCCCAAAATCTTGCCCAAAGTAAAAAAAAAAAACTAGCCCAAAATTAGCAGGAAATTTGGCCCAAAGTAAAAAAAAATACAAAACGGTCCCTCAACTTTTAACTATTTACGATTTTCTTACACAAAAAATCCCG
>BQNB010048886.1:0-37285 GCA_026074375.1 Tanacetum coccineum
AAATTAAGGCTACAACCTGCTGGTCCACAATCCACTTTTAAAACCTCATCAAAATCAATCCAACTCTCAAACCAAATCCACAAAACTCTAAACAATACTATAAATGATTGATTAACACATTAACAAACACAATATATCCAAGGTTTCCAGAAACAAACATAATCTTGCATTGACCAAATCAAAAGAAAATCAAAGATAGAGATTTAAACTTATAAGATTAAGATTAATAATAAGGAATCAAACACAAAACACCCCTTATTGGTGTTGGCTGATTTTCAGGCCCAAACACAACCTAAACCAAATCAAAACTTGATTCTAAACATCAAATTTAACAATACCCACTTGTTTAATTAAAACCATAACCAAGATCTTCAAGAAAATCAACAAGAAAGTGCCCAAATCTTTGATTTAACCCACCAAACTTTGCAAGAACCTCAAGGATGTTGTTGTGGTGTATAAAATGACCAACAAAGTTTTAGTGGTGATGGTGTGGTGGTGGTGGTCGTTGGTGGCAGTCAAGGGAGGATAAGGGAGGTGGGTTTGGTGAGATTTGCATGTGGAAAGGAGTGATGAGTGTGTAACTTGAAAATACCAATAAAAATAAAGAGTGTGTGTGTGTGTTTACCAAGGGGGTGGACGGTTTATGGTGTCCAAGGAGGACCAATTTACTAATTTTTGATGTTAAATATAATTTAGTAGGTATTTATTAAGTGTAGGTAGTATTTTGTAAGTAAAATGCATAAGGTTTTGTGTAAAAATGTATAATTTTGTGTATAATGTGTAGAATATTATGGGTTAAATGTAAAATGTCTTATGTAATGTTTATTAAGAGTAAATTTATACACTTAGATCATATTTAAGTGTTTTAAGTCCACTATACAAAGCGTAGGTGCAAAAACGCAAAAAATTATGAAATAACAGGTTTATCGAGAAACTTGAAAGTTATAATGAACGAAGTGACCTAAGTTCATAAAAGTGAATCTATTATGTTTATTTATGATTATTAACATTGTTTTAATGACCTATGAGCATATCGTTAGTCGTTAAGACGTTTTCTTAAGATCGTACGCGGAAAGCACACTTCTTGACTAGGGTTCCCAAAATAGGAAGTTATGCACAAAATGACCCTAATAATTTATAATTGAAAATTAATGAAATCGAAATATGACATGAATGGTACACAACACTAACAGTTGTTAGCTTGGATTTTTGACGGTTGTCACAGTCTTCCCTCGTTAAGAGAATTTCGTCTCAAAATTCAGCTCGTTTGTACTCCTAACGATGTACACGCGAAAGGTGTTATGGATTCCACTAAGTTCCCGCGATAGTTCAAGTTTGTATAGCTCACTTGCTTTAATGATTGTGTATGTTTTGCCGTATATGTAGTGTCCCAAATTCTTCAGTGCCAGGACTAAAGGTCCTATCTTTAGATCCCGTGTCGAAACGTGTTCGAAGGGTTCAATAAAACAGTTAAACAAGGTAGCAACAAAAATTGAATAAATAATAGTCAAAGAATCAAATCCCAAATGAAAGGATTGAATACTTGTATTAATGAGAAAACAAGCGAAAACGAGAAATTAATATGTCATACCGAGGATCAAAGATGCATATGTCGAGTAAGAATAGTCAACCGTACCAATAAACAATGTGAACGAAGGAATCAAGGAAAAGTACAGATCTCTAAAAGAAGTAGACGGCAATGCAAAAAGATTAACTGAGTGTAATAATTTGTGAACAGGGAATTCTAAAAAGGAGAGATTAAATATTTTTATGAACAAATCAGCAAACGATCATTAATCATTGCAACGAAAGAATAAATAGATCATAAAAGTAAATGGTCTTAGCATCGCGAGAGGAATAAATGAAAGTATATGAAGAAACAATAGAAGATATCGCAAGCATGTAAAATATGAGTATGTCAACGGCTTAAGAGAGCATGTAAAAAGAACATATGTACAAATGTAATAATGATCAAGAGAATAAGTATATAGGGAACGGTTCGCATAAACAGATTACGAATCAAAGAAGTATGAATAATCAATTGTACGAATAGTAAGTCAAACAAAGGATCAATTGATCATAATAATGGTATGATAGAAGTATGTGTCAAGAATATCAGAGTATAGCAACAATCATTAGAAACGATTGTAGAGAATTATGAAAGACTATAGAGAGTCATCCGTAAAATTAACTGATGCACATGAGAGTATTAATAACAATAGCTGAAAGAGGCATATTTCAAGGAAACAATATGTCAAGGATGCTAAACGAGATGGGAGAATTAATTGTACAAACAATTAAGTATTTAAAGAGAGTTAATACCAAATGGCTAAAACAACACATAATAAGGATATGGTATATCAAGGATATTAAAATGGAATATGAGAAATTAATTATACAAACAATTATTTATTAAAAGAAAGTGGGTATATCCGTACCACAAAGCAACAATACATCGAGAGTTTTCAAATAAATATTTTAAATAAATAAAAAAATCATCATTAACTATGATGGTCAAGATTTCCTCTTTGAAGTGGGGCTACTTGTTGTGTCGTTCCCAAATGACATTCTAGTCGGAAGATGTGACCTTTATTAGTGTGGTTTGTCATAAGGGTTTTTATGCGTGATTCATTTTAGGCATCTCGGGTCTCGTTCCATTCTAGGCGAAAGAGCACTTCAGTCATACGTTGGGCTATTAGTCGCTTGCTAGATGTCAAACTTTGGCAGTTGTCTTCTTGGTGGCATAGTTCCCCAAAATCACAAGGAGAAAAAGAATAAGACATAAATGAGGCGTGTTCCAAAAGTAGGTGCTCCAAGGCGACACGTACGACATGACAAGTTAATAGTCGTATTCTAATTAGTCGGCATGCTTCCATGCAATAGGTTACGTGATGACGTATGCGTTACATAATTATGATGATGATCCAAGATAAACGTGTCTAATAGATTTAAATGCCTAATCTAAACGAACTTCTACTGTTAAGAAGCCTTCAAAAGAATGATGATGAATAGATCTCTAATCTTGTAGATTTTCATATGTATGTGCTTTGTGGTGGATGGAAATGGCAAGAACTCTTTCTTTGGTGGATCATCATTTCAGGTGTATGCATGGAGGATCATTTCGGGTGTATGCTTGGAGGATCATTTCGTGTAAGCTTAAAACAAATGAGGATTTATAATGCATTAAGATCATGGTGATGCATGAAAGCATTATCTCTACAGATCTAAGTGTGTATAAAAATGGTGGAAAAAGTGTGTGAAAGTGGTGAAAAACGATTAAAAAGGGCCTTTATTATAAGAAAAGCTGACAGAACCCGCGACACTAGTAGCAATGGAACCGGCTTTAAAAATCCCAATGAACCGATGACGCTCCTATTGAACCGGTCTACTTTCATCCGAATTCAAAAATTCTTTGTAATCTTTGAGAGATTTTGCAAGATATAGATGATGTAAGGCCTGATGTAAATTACTTTTTATTTAAAAGAAAATAAACTTTATAAAGATAAAAGGTTTAGTTGAATGCTTGTCAAAATAAAGTTTACTTGTAAAAGATACTTAGGCGTAAACTTTAGTGTAAATATAAAAGTGATGCGTTTGTATAAAATGCAAAATGTGAAATAAGGTTTTGATAATAATGCAAGATAAAAACATGTACGAACCTGTGTTGTAACATACGAGGATACGAGACGTCGATAGATTTGAATGTATGGCTAAGACCGAAAAATGATTAATAGAGAAACTTGTACATTTAACGATATGTATTACAATTTATAATTTTGTCATTATCAAAACAAACGAGAATGTGTAGATTAAATACCGTAATATTTGCACTAACAAAGTATTTAAAGAGAGTTAATACCAAATGGCTAAAACAACACATAATAAGGACATGGTATATCAAGGATATTAAAATGGAATATGAGAAGTTAATTATACAAACAATTATTTATTAAAAGAAAGTGGGTATATCCGTACTACAAAGCAACAATACATCGAGAGTTTTCAAAGAAATGTTTTAAATAAAAAAAATCATCATTAACTATGATGGTCGAGATTTCCTCTTTGGAGTGGGGCTGCTTGTTGTGTCGTTCCCAAATGACATTCTAGTCGGAAGACGTGACCTTCATTAGCGTGGTTTATCACAAGGGTCTTTATGCATGATTCGTTTTTGGCATCTCGGGTCTCGTTCTGTTTTAGGCGAAAGAGCACGTCAGCCATACGTTGGGCTATGAGTCGCTTGCTAGATGTCGAACTTTGGCAGTTGTCTTCTTGGTGGCATAGTTCTCCAAAATCACAAGGAGAAAAAGAATAAGACATTAATGAGGCGTGTTCCAAAAGTAGGTGCTCTAAGGCGACACGTACGAGATGACAAGTTAATAGTCGTATTCTAATTAGCCGGCATGCTTCCATGCAGTAGGTTACATGATGACGTATGCGTTACATAATTACGAAGCGAGTGTCCAAACTCGTAGTCGATTAGTAAAATAACCAATGGAATCGAGAAAGTATGTCGAATTTCAATATCGTTGAAAATGGTGTTATGGAAAAACCATGAGAATTTTTAGAGACCATTATATCGCTAACAATGTCTTGAGAAGGTTTTAGAGATCGTCGTATCACTCACAACGTCTTGAAAATAAATGAGACAATGGTGTTACTAACAATGTCTTAAGAGAAGAGTTTTAGTATTTATATAAACAACAGTTATATAAAATTTTAAAGATACCCTAGAAGGTAGATATAAGTGATCGAAAATAGTCAACATTTATATAAATTACCCTTATATAAATAAGTAGCGATACTCTTAATGATAGGCGTAAGAGATCGAAAAGAAAGTTAAGTATTATATAATCATTATCCATATAATACTAATAGTAACGCTCGATGGAGTAAATATAAGGATCTAGGAAGTACGCGCGCACGGATATCGGATAAAACAAGGAGAAACTCTAAATTTTGAAAAATAGTCATAGTCAGGTTTTGAAAACGACCCAGTTCTCTATAACCTGGCTTTGATACCAATCTGTCACACCCCCAAAATTAGACTGCAACAGAACGGTAACATTGGGATGCGACGTCATGGAACAATAAGTACAAGTCACAAAAAACGACCTCAAAATGAGACGTTTTAAAATACATTTCAAAATATTTCACATTCGATACATTAAGAACATTAGAGATCGTAAACATGTCCCAACAGTTTCAAAATGACACAAGTGTTTAGACATGACAAAATGTTTAGATAAATTTTTTATCGAATTTAACCTTGTTGGGTTGATGAAGCAATAGAGGTGCTAGATATGACAATTTTGTGTGTAGTAAAATAGGTGGCGAAAGATGGTGATGACAATGCAAGCAACTAACAATGTATGCTTATTAGTAAAGTGGTGATGATAATTATGCATAGTATATGTAATGTAACCTATAATCAAAGAAGGATAAATTATAGTGAATAGAGCACAAATTAGCTTGATAAAGATATCGATCCTTATTGACCTACAAAATTCCAAATGGGTTAGTACAAGATAGAAGCAAGAATATCATTTCACAACATGATAGTTCAAACATTTATACCAACAAGTACGAAAGAAAACTTGTTCAAGTATTATCACACGAATGACTTAACAAGTAGACACATAGATAGACATGTATATGAACAAAACATGTTTACAAATAGACACACAAATAAGGGGAGGACGTATGATGCCACTAGCTTAAAGAGTCATAATACATGTTCGAAAAATATTGGATAATTCTATGAGTTTTAAAAGGACTTAAGAGCTAGATAAGTCAAAACCAACTATTGGGTGATCTTAATACAAGTCTAAATGACCTAATTAAAGTGTTGGATTGAAAAGTTAACTACCCCAAACGGCAAAAATGCCTACTGTAGAACCGGCATGGACGGTTCCATTTGCACAATGGAACCGGCTTTGCTGCAAATGGAACCGGCCCCTGCAGATAAGGTTCCTCAAATCTTAAAAATCCTAGAAATGTTCCAAATGATTTCTAAACCTATTTTTCGCTTAAGATAGTGATTAAATAGAGTTTCCTGATAATGCAAAAGGCTCATGGAAAAGATTTAACGCTTAGATCCTATAATTTTCTATTATACCAAACGCTCCTAATTCTAGAGGGGAATGAAAGACAAGAAGCATGAATTGCATAAAAATCAACCAAAAGCATAAACGATTTAGATTACAAATGAGCATTCAAGAATTCAAACATAAACGATTTGAGTAATACGAACATTCATACAAGAACATGTTTCAAAAAGTTCAACCAAACACAAGATTAATGAAGCGAAAGGTATGTGCCAAAGGAAAAAAATAGATACGAGATCTCTTATTGCAATTGGGTTTGTTTATTTCCGAAACACAAGTATCAATCTTGTTATATTATTCATTCGCTTGTTTGTCGATTTTGGTTCTTAATTAAAATAATGTGGCTTCAAAAGGAAGATCCTAGACTTCTACAAGTATACCAAAAATACTTTGACATAACATATGAGCAAAAGAGCAAATAAACCATGTAGCAATGTCATATAAGGAACAAGTTGCAAAGATCATACAAACCATCTTTAAGCATGTATAAATTAGACCATCATACGGATAGATTTAAGGAATGCCAACAAGGAACAAGAACTATTAATCATAGACATATCCACATCTAAATCATCAAGTATCAAAAAGACAAACTATGAGATCATACGAGACATCATAAGATACAAAATTATGTATGAATTATGCAAGACATGTTTAAACCTTAACATTTAGTATCACGAACACAAGCATGAAAGCAAAAAAAAGAAACAAAATCTTTTCTAAAGATTACACATTTTTCAATTAATCAAATAATTATCAAACACCAAGATAACGACAAGAACAATAATCAAACAAGAACATATAATCAACACATGTATATGCAATGCAAGAAGTCATGATTGACTAACGAAGGAAAGATCATATTCACAGCTAGTATGAAAAATGTAGTATTAGTGGTGTTTGGGAGATGGAGAACAAGTTGGTGAACTAGTGATTATGAAGGATTGACAAGATGAAATGACAAAGTCACAATGTGTAGATAATTTTATCGAAGTATTTTTGAAATGCCCTCTTTTTTAAGAGAACCAAAAATATTTAAAATTTTTGGCGGAAACGCCATGACCAAAAATCGACCATTTATTATTATTTTAGAAACCACAAATCAACATTTGAGACTATCTAGACTTAATTGCCTTTAAAATGGCGGGTGGCACAAGTTCTAATTCCTTATGGTTGATTTTACATGAAATTCCCAAAATGACCCATTTTCTACAAAACTTGTTGTCCCGATTTTATATATGGCTAAGATGACCGAAAGTCGACTTCATAACATCAAAACTTCTAGAATTTGTTCATAAAATATATACTTTAATATCAAATGCACACTTGGTCTAGATGAACTGCGAAACCGTTCTTTATAGGTTTTGTCAAACACTAGTTTTGACCCGTTTTAACTAAAACAATAATTTATCACTTTGACCCGCTTTGAAAAATACTTTTAAAGCTACAACAAGACATCATTACATTTCATCCTTACTTGAGTATTTCGGATAAAACATTCAAGTTGCCAATCCCACTTTAATGTGCATATGTCTTATACCAATATTCTACAAAACACTTAACTATTTTACTTAGATCTTAATCTTTAAGAGTTGATATAGCATAAGCATGGAATGATAAATATGCCTACATGAAATACACGCAACCTAGCATAAGATTTAGTATGCATATTCATGAAATCAAAAAGCTAACACATAAGTAACATGTTATCCCAAACACTAATGATACATGAAAACAACAAGCTCACATATGAGATGCAAAGAGTATATAATATCAATTAAGGTGCAACAAGTAATCATATACCATATTACACATTTAAACATTATTTATACATATATGACTTACCTAAGCATTTACGAAAGAACATTTTCAACAAAACTAGAAGTTATCCCAAACACTCCTTTCGAAACCATATTGACATGTAAATTTCTTAAATCAATCAAACAAGCAAAGGAATGACAAGATTGACACATATGATACACAAATAAACAAGTTCAATTTTAATTTGAGATGAGCATACAATCAAAACAAATAAACAATGCAAATTAAGGCAAATAGTCATTTATCGTACGAAAAAAATTCTTTTCGCCTTGCATTGAATATAAAGATGTATAACAAGCTTGATTAATAGCCAAACTATTTTTATTTCAAGAAATGATGCATAAAAGTTCAAAGGATACCAACCAAAATTGTCCGACTAAAAAATTTGAGTTTTCATGTTGATACGAAACTTAAAATATTGAACACTTTGTAGTATTTTAAAATCTTAATTTACTTAAACTTATAATCATTACCTCTAACCCATTTTATTAGAAACTAGACTCATTTCTCTTCGAAACGATAGGTGGCACGACTCGTACGGACTTACGGTAAAGATATTACGACCTTTTGAAGTTGATCAAAAACCTACTGTAGAACCGGGTCCGCCGGTTCCTTTGCCAAATGAAACCGGCTTTGTTAGCGAACAGAACCGCCGGTCTGATTGATTTTTCTAAAAAATCATATTTTGTCCCGACAAAAAGGTTTAACACTTGGGAGACTTTAAGGTAGACTTATATAGCAAATTTTAGTCATTATTCAAGCTTGTATAACAAATATATTCAACAATCAAGACTTCTAAGAACGATATACTTTTCATATTAAGTCCCGTTTTTTAGATAATTTGATACATGGACCGTACTCGGTTTTGAAAACCATTTGTTTTGAAAACTAGAGCCACGTGGCTCTGATACCAATTGTGAAAAACGTAGAGGGGGTGAATACGTTTTCGATTAAGATTTAAAAAACTTTTGTATCAAATGACTGAACAAACACGACGTAATATGAATAGTATCATTTCTAGTCTACGACTATATGTATAATGGAGGGGAAAGGATCCTCTAAAGTTATGGTCAAACATGATTGATCATGTTAAGTTTATTGTGAGTGAAAATAAATAAGTGGACCCATGATTTTTATTAAAAGAAAAAGTTTTATACAATTAACTAATTTGTGATTGGTGAACATGATGTATCATATTTGACTCAACTTTAGAGGATTCTAATCCATAATGGAGACCAATCAACAAGCAAGTAGCATAAGCATCAAACCACAACATAAGCATAATTAAATGTAAAGAAATTACGATATGTAAAGAGAAACCAAACTGAACACGATGATTTATAGTGGTTCGGTCACGGAGCTCCTCTCCGCCCTACTCCACTCCCCGAGTACCCAACTCGAGAGTTACTTCACTAGATCAACATGCTCCCTTTTCGGCGGAGAAAACCTTACACAACGTCGCTTACACTTTATCCGGTATTAAGCTAAATACCGAGTCCTAATCACTGGGAGAACCAACCCATCGTCGCTTATACTTTATCCGGTACAAAGCTAAATACCGGGTTCTTACACAAAGGATGGAATCAACCCAAATCCCCGTTATGTTTTATGGCCCAACATAACAAACCTTGTGTTTTATGGCACAAACACATAAACCATCTAGTCTAAATCAAATGATACAAAGAGATGATGCAAATGTGTATGCAATGATGATCCAAGACAAATGTGTCTAATGGATTTGAATGCCTAATCTAAATGAACTTCCATTGTTAAGAAGCCTTCAAAAGGATGATGATGAATAGATCTCCAATCTTGTAGATCTTCATATGTATGTGCTTTGTGGTGGATGGAAATGGCAAGAACTCTTGCTTTGGTGGATCATCATTTCGGGTGTATACATGGAGGATCATTTCGGGTGTATGCTTACAACAAGATGAGAGTTAGATGCATTATGATCATGATAACTTATGTAAGCATTATCTACATATCTAAGTGTGTTAAAATGGTGTAAAAGTGTGTTAAAAGTGGTGAAAAACGGATTGAAAATGGTCCTTTATTTATAGGAAAAGCTGAACAGAACCGGCAACACTGTAGCAATGGAACCGGCTTGTAAATCCAATGGAACTGGTGACGCTCCTATGGAACCGGCGACTGTTCATCCGAATAAAAAAAATCTTTTGTAATCTTTGAGAGATTTTGCAAGATATAAATGATGTAAGGCCTGATGTAAATTACTTTTTATTTAAAAGAAAATAAACTTTGTAAAGATAAAAGGTTTAGTTGAATGCTTGTCAAAATACACTTTACTTGTAAAATATATTTAGGCGTAAACTTTAGTGTAAATATAAAAGTGATGCGTTTGTATAAAATGCAAAATGTGAAATCAAGTTTTGATCATAATGCAACATAACAAACATGTACGAACCTATGTTGTAACATACGAGGATACGAGATGTCGATAGATGTTGATGTATGTTGAGACGAAATATGATTACGAGTAACTTGTACATTTAACGATATGTATTACAAGTCACAATTTTGTCATTATCAAAACAAACGAGAATATGTAGACTAAATACCGTAATATTTGCACTAACAATTATTATTATTATTATTATTATTATTTTATTATAAACATCACTTCATTAGAAAAATAAGAATTACAACAAATTGGAAGGAAGCCGAGATACTATCTAGGCCCCCACTCCTTTGGCAATAGCAAAACTAATTCTATTAAAAATATGAATAGCTGCACGTGCCCCGATGTCTTGAGCCATGGAAAACTTACGGATCCGCTTCAGTAATGTAACCGCGTCTGCCTCTAATTCCCCTAAAGATGAGAAGGAAAATGGAAGGAACCCATATCCAATAGCTGCACACTTAGCCATATACTTGTCACGTTTGCGTTGCGCAACATCAATCACAACCCGACCAGGCACGAAATCAGCCATCCCAGTTTGTGTCAAAGGAGAAGACCCTGTCAAATCCACACATGCATCAAGCCCTCCATCCCACGAATAAAGTAACATATCCGCAGGACGTAAGGCTTTGTCACAACCTCCACCAAGCCAGATGTCAACTTCTTTGCCAGCTGAAATCCCTGACTAGAATTATTATTATTATTATTATTACTTTATTATTATTTTATTCTCATTTTATTATTATTAGTATTATTAATTATTTATTATTATTATTTCTCATATACTATTATTATTAATTTAATATTTATTTATTATTAATATTTTTTTATTGTAATTATCTATTTACAATTTAAATTAATTTTAAAACCTACTTTCTATTTTATATTTATATAAAAACATACTATCTATTAAAATAATTTTAGATACAATAAGATTTTTAAAAAATTATATTTTAAAGTATTTTTTTCCTCGTTTCATTTTTTCCCAACCAAACACGCGCTAGTTTTTGCAAATTTTAATTCCTTTAGATTTCAAATCCTAGAGATTACAATTCTTAAAGATTCCATTCCTTAACATTCCAATTCCTTAAACAGATTTCAATTCCGTCAAAAACCATCTGCGAACCAAACGGGCCCTTATGCTACAATGCTAAAAATTCTCCTAAATAGTTTTTTTAAATACGGAGTAGTAAAAAGCAATGTTGGGAAATATATTGTAAAAGACTTAATACTGGTAGTATAACAGTTAAGTCTGGTAGTATTAGTTAGTTCTGCCAAGTACTATGTTAAGTCTGGCAGTACTATATTTAGTACTGGCCTTGTCTAGTTAAGTCTATTTATGTAACATAATAGTTATAATAGTTATCTTAGAGATATCTTAGGAGATATCTTAGGAAAGGATATGCATTATCCTTTCACACGTTTATCATTTCACTCGTTTTGTAAAGCCTTTTAGGTTTCATTGGTGTATAAAAGGAACTTACGGCATGTGTTTTGTTGCTTCCCAAACTAATAGAAATCAATTGCAATATACGAAGTTCTAGTTTTACAATTGTTCTTCTTAGTACTTGTGTTAAGATTCCGCCATTAATAATATTATTCATATTCATTGTCTCTCTTATGTTGAATTTGGGATTTATTCAAGTTAGCTTTTGGCTTACAAAAGGCCTAATCAGATCAAGACTTTGACTTACAAGTGGGTATCAAAAGCTTAGAGGGAACTATGAATAAGAGAATCACAAAGAAACACAAACAAATCCATTTCAGATCTAGAAAAATGTCTCAACTGTAATGATGATTATCTAACTCTTGTGATGATGAAGATCATACATGAAAAGATTGATCAGACAGCGGGTTACTGCCAACCAATAAACCAAAAACAACAACAACACAACTCACTCCTACTACAACCTACTATTTCAAATTATCAAACTCCCAATTCTGAAGAAGGAGGGTAGTATGAAAATTTGGGCTATTGGAGATGGAGCATTACTTGTATTATATTGATAATGATGTTGGAAGGTAATTCCATAATGAAATTCAAAGAAGAGAATCTCAACTGGAAAAGATGGTGTTGTTAGGAATACTTTCAACAGTAGTGCTGCCAGAAATTCTTGTAGCTTGTAAGGAGAGGAGGCTAGAACCATCTTACTTTGGCAATTCTCAAGGAACATCTGAGAGATTTCTGGATTATGGACGATGCTTAAGAGATTTTTGGGGAAAGCCATCAGGGACTAGGTTTGGATTAGGTATTGCAAATCAAAGAGATGCAGAAAGCTGTTCTAAAACAACAGTTTGAAGCATTTTCTATATTCCAAGTACAGCAAGGGTGGAAAAATGATTTATGACAGAGTTTCCAACAAAACTACCTCTCACTGATTGGAAGCCCATGGGTGCTGGAATTCATCAACTAAGGTTGCCTAATCACAAGTTTCTCATATCGTTTTGCCTCAGCTTGGTCAAGTTGGCATTGACAATGAGAAAAAACCAGATGTTGACACTTTGTCCATTGATGACTTGTATAATAACCTTAGTGTTTTTGTGCAAGAACTACAAGTACCTCATAATCATATGCCAAGTGCTCAAAAACGTTGTTTTGTTTCACACTGCCAAGTGCAATCACTTTACAAGGTTTAAGTCTGGTTATACTGGTGCCTTACATTACTTATACTCCTTCTTCTTCAACAATGTTCAAGAAAGAAGATGTTTCCGCTGGTTTTGATGATGAAAGTTTTTTATTCACTCTTTGCAAACATCTGAGATTTGGACTTGCTTCATGAAAACCCTAAATCAGATTGATGATGTGAATTGAAAGAATTGACCATAACTCGGCAGATAGGAATGATTGCTATTCGAATGAAGAAGTGTTATAAGAAGATGGAAATAAAGAAGAGTCAGGATTAGATGGAAACAACTGTTGGTTTTGAGCAAAAAGAAGCTTGAATGTATCAAATGTCAAACACTGGTCATTTTGCTAGAGAATGCCTTCCAAGGGGACAAAATGATGGAAAGAAAAGAGACTTCTTTTATTATAAAGTCAGGTGTAGAAAGAAAGAGCAGAATCAGAAACTGTCTGACTGATATGTACGATGGTGTTGGGGGGGGTTATTTTGTTGTCAATGGAGTGAGAACATTTACAGTGAGGAAGAAGAGACAAATCATGCACTCATGGCTATCAGCTCAAATAATGAGGTATCACTATGTTCTAAAACTTGCATTGATTTGATTATATAATAAGCTTAAAACACTGTGTGATGAACAAATGAATCAGTTCGATGATCAAGAAGCAAAAATACTTGCTATACTTAGCTGTTAAGAAATTAGATGCTCAAATTGTTACTTTTAAATAGCAGCAATTATCTCTAAATGAATCAGCTTACATTTCAAGCAAATGAAATATAGCAAAGATGATAAAGCTTAAAAGATATTGGAGATATTGGAGATGCTAGCTGTAAAAGAAAAGAACAATGAAGAAAACAGTTAGAATTCATGGAAGGATTCTTCTAATAACTTTGAAAATTTAATTGTTTTGGTAGGAGTCCATAGTAAGCTTGGCCTCCTTAAGGTTTGAAATAAAATCAAACAATGAGGTTTTGATGCTTATGAGGATGAAAGGATCGAATCTGTGTTCAGGTGTACAGCAGAAGACTTATTAACAAACATTTTGTTCAGTAGTTTTACAAAGAACTAATTTAGTTTCAAAGGGAGTTTTTCTTTTTTTTTTACTTTTAATTTTTCTATTTTGTATCTTTTTTTCTTCCACATCAGTAATGGAGACTATACTCTAAACCCAAGAGAATATTGATTTTTAAATATTTGTATGTTTATGTTAAAAAAGGGACTCAAAAGCTGAAATTAGTGAATTTCGGATGACAACTCTTTACTGAGCATTCTACCTGTCAATCAAATGACAATAAGAGTTCTTGTGGATATACTTGAGCACTCTTCTGAGCTGAAAGGCAGAATAGTTATAAGTGTACCAATTGAAATGTCTACGTCTAAGTTGTATAACTTTGAAAAGTTTGTGTCTGAATAAAAGAAGTTGTTCTAGTTGTGTAAAAACACGTAAAAACTCCCTAGGCAACAAAGAAAAATCAATGGGTTCATATGAAGTTAAAGGAAAGAATTGGAATAACATGATGGAAAGAGTAAACTAGGTGAAGGTTACTCTTCATCAGAAAAAGTGTTTTGTTTGTGGCAAAACTACGGTCTTGTGATCAGATTGTGTCTATTATGAAAAAGAAAATGGCAAGAGAGGTGAGTTTAAGAAACAATGAGTTTTTAATTCTGGTATTCATGGTGGCAAAAACCAGAAATGGACTTATGAAACAGGGTTTAATCATGTAAATCATTTTGTTCCTAGACATTACATTGAATGTCTGGTAGGTCCAAAACATGTTTCTGTTAGGCCTATTATTAATACTGGTAGGACAATGTTAAATTCTGTTAGGCCTAATATGTTAATACTGTTTGTGATTTATGGTTAATTCATAATAATGTATAGATCTAACAGCTGTAACCTACCAGGACTCAAACAGTTTAGTCCTAAAAGACCACTGGTGAATCATTTATCAAATAGGCATTTTCTCTAAATTTATTCACCTGTGAGAAGACCCATTGATAGAAATACAACAAAAATGTCTTATTTCAATGCTGTAAAGGGAAATTGGGGCACTGCTGTTAAGACCTCAGCAGGTTATAATTGGAGGAACTCTAGACAACTCAATTGTGATGTGGACCATTTTTTATGAGAACTGTGATGCTAAAAGGGTCACAGGCAGTGCTGAAGGTCTGGGTCCCCTTAGAGGAAACTAATTCTCGTTTTCATGTAGCAGGTTCATACCACTCAAAAACATGGAGGATGAGGTATATTTGATTAGTTGGATGCTCAGGGCACAGGACTGGTAACCAAGGATCACCTGGATGATTTTGAAGAATGCAAAGGGGGATCTGTTACCTTTGGAGGTAGCAAAAGCTACATTACAGGTAAAGGTTATTGTCACCTCATCAGAGCAAATCAAAGGGATTCAGTGTTTGTGAATTTTGGAGCAATGCTGCATAATATCTCAAGAGATGATTTAGTTGATTTGTATAAAATTGTGTTGCAAAAGACTACTGCTTATGGTCCTGAAGAAGATTTGGAGAGAGCATTTGCTGAAAATCTTAGGTTATGTTTGATTCCACCTCAGTGAAGTTTATGTGTGGAGTTTACCTTTTTATGCACATTCCTATAGTGAACTGGAGATATTATTGATTAGTTATGTTCTTGTTTGACTTACTAACACAAACTAAAACCATTTATATGTTGGCTGAAAGGTCATATCCCTTGTCAGAAGAAGTGTGACTATGATGCTTAAGAAGAAGTTGTTTGCTCAAAATAATGAAGTTAAGAAAAAGCTGGTAAAATCGATTGAGAAGAAAGGCTGGGTATTATAGCTTAGTGTTTGAAGTTTTATCAGCTTATCTTTGGAAGTTGATTAAGTGGAAGATCTAGAATGGAGATGAAGGAGAACAACACTGGTGAAGGGTGCTTTTGCAATTCTACACAACAAATGAGTTTTCTGCCACCATGTCTAACAGTCATAGACTGGCTTAGTCCAGGAGCAATCGACTCTTGGTTAAAGACTTCTCTAATACGTTTATGGCTGACCCAATTGCCAAAAATATGTCTTAAGGTTATCTATTTTTTTTTATAATCACCATATCTGTTTAAGTACAAGAGTTGGTAGCCACAAGGTTATGGGTTTGTGGTAAAGGCTGTGAAAAACCCATAATAGTAATGAGTTTATGGCTTATGGTAAAGACAAATTGCAAAATCCCTTATTTATATGGTTGGCTTGACACTTTACCAAAAGTAGATGGTACATCAATCCATAAGTTTAAGGACAAAGAGTTGTATGGTAATCAATCCAATGGAATTTACTTTTTAGGTGCCAAAGGTTGACTATGCCTTGAGCAAACGGTCTTACAGGTAAAAGGATAATCAATCCGTTAGGCTGTTATGGTTTGCCTAAAACCATTTGGTATTCTAAACTCTCCAATTTTTCACGTACTGAGAGTTTGAAATGGTTTTCAGTAAACCACGGATTACGGCACATTTATGGTGGCCAAAGGAACTTACTACTCCAGGTTAATGGCTAATGATAAAGAGAATCAAATCCATTAAATTTTTAATGTTCACCTTCTCAAGGAGGTAACACTCAATTGAGTGATATGAATAGACGGAAACTTTTTGTATGTGATGTTACATATAGTCAAGTTGCTGCGCTTATTAGTGTTGCTAAAGAGATATTGACTTGTTGCTTGTGGAAGTGTGATTATGATACTATAGAAGAGTAGTTGCTGCAAGATCAGGCAGTGGATGATTTTCAAGAGTTGCTGGATAGAAGTCAAGAACTAGTTACTTTTCAGGAAAGATATCATGTTGCTGTTCATGAAATAATTCAAAGATAATACTCATAAAATCCTTAGGAAGATCATAATGAAGGTAGTCAAAGAAACTTGATGATCGACAAGTGTGGTAAGTTCAAGTTGGGAGGATTGTTAGGAAATTATTTGTATAAATGATAACTGTTAAGTCTAGGTGGTAATTAGTTAGTTATGCCATGTTCTATGTTTAAGTCTGGCAGTTCTAGTTAAGTCTGAATAGTTATTTAGTTAGTCTGGCTTGTCTAGTTAAGTCTGTTTATGTAACAAAATAGTAATAGTTATCTTAGTGGAATATCTTAGGAGATATCTTTAGGATTAAGGATTTGCATTATCCTTTCACCACGTTTGTAAAAGCCTTTTAGGGTTTACCTTGGTGAATATAAAAGGAACTTACTGCCATTAATGTTTGGTGCATCCAAAACTTAATAGAAATCAATTGCAATATACGAAGTTTGTTTTACATTTGTTCTTCTTAGGACTTGTCGTTAAGATTCGCTTATTAACATATATTTATTCATAGTCATTGTCTCTCTTATAGTTGATTTGGATTTATTCAAGTTAGCTATTGGCTTACTGAATAAAAAATCACAAGTGAAGTTCAAGTTAGGGGATGATTGTTGGGAAATATATTGTAAAAGACTTAATACTGGTAGTATAACAGTTAAGTCTGGTAGTACTATAGTTAGTACTGGCCTTGTCTAGTTAAGTCTGTTTATGTAACAGAATAGTTATAATAGTTATCTTAGAGATATCTTAGGAAATGATATGCATTATCCTTTCACACGTTTTGTAAAGCCTTTTAGGGTTTCCTTGGTGTATAAAAGGAACTCTACGGCATAGTGTTTGGTGCATCCAAACCTAATAGAAATCAATAGCAATATACGAAGTTAGTTTTACAATTGTTCTTCTTAGTACTTGTGTTAAGATTCCGCATTAACACATAGTATTCATAGTCATTGTCTCTCTTATAGTTGATTTGGATTTATTCAAGTTAGCTATTGGCTTACAAAAGGCTAATCAGATCCAAGACTTTGGACCTACAAGCAATGTTTTGAAAACCGGGTCTCTAATCGACCCGGTCAAGTCACCGGGTTACCGGTTCAACCGGTTCCACCGCCGGGTCTACCCGGTCTTCCACAACAAAAAAATTAAAAAATATTTATAATGATACAAAAAAATATATATATAAATCATGAATATTTCATACATTGAGCCTAAATACCATATACTAACAAATATAACATGTAAATAATAAAATTATGCCACACGTATATCTAATTAACTTGCTTTATTTGTAAAAAATCACGAAAAAGAACAGAACCCGGTCCGGTTTAATTTAACCCGTTTTTCCGACCAAAACCGGTTCAACCGACCGGATAAAAAGCTTTCTACAATGTATATGCTCTAAGGTCGATTCGGGTCGACGCATATGACACCCTTGGACCAAACGAGTCTTGAATACCAACTTGAAACAAAATACACCCTTTTCGCTTTAAAGTAAAACACAGAAACCATAGCCGCTGTTTTCTTTCCAAACCACCCCTCACTCACTCACTAGGGTTTATCAATCATAACCATAAACCCTAAAATCTCAAAGCAATTTTAAGAATGGGTTCAGTAAAAAGAAAATCAACAGAACAAGACCCATCATCATCATCTCCACCACACAAACAATCAAGAAATTTAATAAGTGATGACGTGGACGCCGGAGTTGCTTGTGTTCATGACGTGTCATACCCGGAGAACTACGTGGGACGGTCAGCTTCTGAAAAAGATACAAAACCCGCCAAGGAATTTCCGTTTAGTTTGGACCCTTTTCAGTCTGAGGCTATTCATTGTCTCAATGCTGGTGAATCTGTTATGGTAATGCTTTTTTTTATGCTTTTAAAGATTGTGTTTTGGTTAATTAATCTATCTTTCAAGTATGAAAAATGGTGCATTTAATCTGGGTGTTTAGTAAATTGGATTATTTTTGTACTATCTGATGTTTCGCTCATACACGGAAAGCTATATGCAGTTCAGAAAGAAATGTTGTTTGATTGTTGCACTTATTGAAATTGTTTAGGTTGTGCTTCATTATATAGCTGGCTTATTAGGTTATAGGTGTGAAAACACTATGCTGGAGATAGTGTTTGGATTGGCTAACGAGCATTTTTATTCTAAACACTCGAAGTGCTCAGAGGGTGTTTGCAATTGCATGTTTTTAGTGTTTATTGCTTTTTAAAAAAACCAAATAAGCACTTTGAAGTGTTTGGGCTGCTAAGTGCTTATTGGCTTATTAAAATAAGCACGCATGGTGAGATGTCTATTTGAAAATCCTTATGTGTTTTGCTCATTAGCTTATCAGATTAAACCAAGCTGATAGGCTGTTTAAGTAATTTATAGGTAAAGGAAGGCTACTTGTTGATTACCGTTATCCAAACTTTCCATTGGTAGTAGTTGTTAGAAACCTCATGCACAGTATTACGGAATTATACTAACTAGTTTGGGAGTGGAAGTAACAACTTCAAACTTGACCTTTTTAGTTGGGAATGTAGTGAATTTGTTTGTTTTGGTTTGTCTTCAATTTCTCGTTTGATACTAAAGTTTGGTTTTTCTTGCAACTATGTAACTCTTCTTTTTGAATAATGTTTATGAGAAATCTTTGGTCAGTCATACTGTTAACATAACTAATGTGGCGCCTTTGATTTCTTCTCACATCGATAATAAGAAAAAAGAGGAACATTAAAGCATCCAGGAATTCCTACATATTTGAAATGCGTAAAAGTTGATTTGCTCTATTGAAAACTGAAAGTATATACCCTTCTGTTTTTTTTGGGCAGAGAGAGTGTATTTTTAGGTCTACATTTTTTTTATTAATAAAAAAATATGATATTTTTAGAAGTTCATTGTGATAAATTTTGTTTTATATAGGTATCAGCACATACATCAGCTGGGAAAACCGTTGTGGCGTCGTATGCAATTGCAATGTCATTGCGGAATAAGCAAAGAGTAATATACACTTCCCCTATAAAGGCACTTAGCAACCAAAAGTATAGAGAGTTCAAAGAAGAGTTCTCTGATGTGGGTTTGATGACTGGAGATGTTACTATCGAGCCGAATGCTTCTTGCTTGGTAATCATGCTCGTCTCCATATAAGGCATGAACTCTGTTAGTACTTATTGCTCTTATCTAACATTTGAAACTTTTTAGGTGATGACGACGGAAATCTGGCGTAGTATGCAATACAAAGGATCAGAGCTCACAAGGGAGGTGGCATGGATCATATTTGATGAGGTACATTATATGCGTGATAGAGAAAGAGGTGTGGTTTGGGAAGAGAGTATTGTTATGGCTCCCAAAAATGCTCGTTTTGTGTTCCTATCAGCTACTGTTCCAAATGCCAAGGAGTTCGCTGACTGGGTTGCAAAGGTGAGCCTAGCATTTGTTATCAAAGTTCTCTTACAATGACCGTTGTTTTCAATCTTTGCATGCTTGCAAAGCATCACTAAATATGGTATCATAGCTTAGAAGAGTTGCAGGCATGTTATTGTTTTTAGTAGCGTTGACTAGGATCATGATATTGTACCGTATAACTGATAAATGACTCACTAACTCAATTTGGAGGATATAAGATTGATCTCTTATGCAAATAGAATGGGAGTTGAGTGCAAAAAATTTAAACAATTATGTTTTTCTCCCAATTAATACCTGCACTTGATGT
Organism: Tanacetum coccineum; assembly: GCA_026074375.1. NCBI lineage: Eukaryota > Viridiplantae > Streptophyta > Magnoliopsida > Asterales > Asteraceae > Tanacetum > Tanacetum coccineum. The sequence continues at coordinate 20,477 of BQNB010048886.1, forward strand.
AAATGAATTAATATAATAATCTATGATACAGGTTCATCAACAACCATGCCATATTGTCTATACGGATTATAGGCCGACACCGCTTCAACATTACCTGTTTCCTACTGGTGGTGATGGTTTATACTTGGTGGTGGATGAGAAGGGAAAATTTCGTGAGGATAGTTTCCAAAAAGCTTTAAATGCTCTTGTTTCCACTAATGATAAGAAAGATAATGGAAAATGGCAGAAGGGTATGGTCAACGGTAGAGCTGGTGAAGACAGTGATATATTCAAGATGGTTAAGATGATTATTCAACGCCAATATGATCCTGTTATAATATTTAGTTTTAGCAAAAGGGAATGTGAGTTCCTTGCAATGCAAATGGCTAAAATGGATCTAAATGAGGACGACGAGAAAGTTAACATTGAAACCATCTTTTGGAGTGCTATGGACATGTTATCAGATGATGATAAAAAGCTACCCCAGGCAAGATCATGTCACCTCTTTGTTACATGTACTATTATAATGCATGGGGTAACTTTTCTAATCTTTTCATGGCAAATGCTTATTTTTCATTTTTGTTATGCCAGGTTTCAAATATGCTTCCCCTCTTAAAGCGTGGAATAGGCGTGCATCATTCTGGTCTGCTGCCCATACTGAAAGAAGTCATCGAAATACTGTTTCAGGAAGGTCTAATCAAGGTTGAAATGAGAACATGATAATATTTCTATCCTTGTATATATAGTGCCCTTGTATTACCATATTGTTTTAAACTTTTGAGGTTCTTATAGTGAATTATATTTTGTATCAGTGCTTGTTTGCCACAGAGACGTTCAGCATAGGTCTAAATATGCCTGCGAAAACTGTCGTATTTTCAAATGTTCGCAAGTTTGATGGAGATAAGTTCAGATGGCTATCAAGTGGGGAGTATATACAAATGAGTGGTCGCGCGGGTCGTCGAGGAATTGATGACCGTGGTGTATGTATTCTTATGCTTGATGAAAAATTGGAACCTTCCACTGCTAAAATGATGGTCAAAGGGAGTGCCGATTGTTTGAACAGGTAAGTCTTTCCTTCTGCTTCTCAAAAAATGGTTCAAAGGCGTCTGTTGTAGCAAAATTAAACCAAATTCTTCGATTTGGCATTTCTGACGCTGAACTCTACTGCCTCATTGCTCAAAGTGCTGAGTTTTATGAATTGCATCGTGACTTGACTTTTCTTTGTTGACTTTGTCAGTGCTTTCCATTTGAGCTACAACATGCTTTTAAATCAGTTGAGATGTGAAGATGGTGATCCAGAGAATTTGCTTAGAAACTCATTCTATCAATTTCAAGCTGACCGAGCCATCCCAGATCTTGAGGTTGTCTATCTTGTTTAAATCTACCTAATGGGTGGGTCCGATGGGTTGGTTAACCAGTCAAAATGGGTGATTATTGATATGGGTCAGGTTAAATTGATCCAAAACAATTTAAAAATAGTGTGCGTAATTCTAAAAGTAGCATTAGCTATCAATAAAATGATTTAGAGGATTTAAGCAATGAAGATACACTTTGTGGGCCGACTTCTGACCTATATGATCAGTTTTATATTTGGCTACTATTAAATTTTACTAGTTTGACTCGTTAGAGATATTAACAATTCTTGATACTTATGTAATTATTTTGTTTGCAGAGACAAATGAAGGATCTCCAGGAGGAAAGGGACTCGATTCACATTGAAGAAGAGGATAGTTTAGAAAACTACTACTCGTTGCTGCAGCAATTTAAAAGCTTGAAGAAGGATGTCCGTGACATCATATTCGCTCCTAGATACTGCTTGCCATTTTTGCAGCCTGGCAGACTTGTATGCGTTCGTTGTGTAAATGACGACGATAGTACCCTCCCCTTATCAATAGAGGATCATATCACATGGGGTGTTATAGTCAACTTTCAGAAGGTTACGGGTCTTGCAGAAGGTTAGGTCTCTATTTTTTAATGATTTATTACTTGCAACAGCTGTTTAAGTTAAAGGTTACTAATCTATATGTTTGTGTGTATTATGCGATTCAGATGACGCAAATAGAAGCCCGGAAGATGCAAACTATACAATAGACATTCTTACAAGATGTGTCGTGTCCAAGGATGAACTTTCAAAGAAAACAATTAAGATTGTACCACTGAAGGAGCGTGGGGAACCTGTTGTTGTTTCTGTTCCTACTTCTCAGGTAAGGTCTTCTCTCTACAATTTACATCATATTGTTAACTCTGGTTGGCAGGTCAATGAATACATTATACATGTTCTTGTCACTTTTATGAATGTTGGAGGGTGTGGATTTGAAAATGATTATGTGATATCGAACAGCCAGAATCAGATAAATATTTGTATTAAAACGAGCAGCAGAATACCTTGGTCGGATGTCCAATTGTCCATCCTATAGTTATCTGTTGACAAGATGTTTCACTGGTTCACAAATTCTGATTATGTATGGAACTAATACATATCTGACCAAAAAGGACACTTTAGAGTTTTTGTGGGAAAAATAATAAATACTTTGTGAAATTGGAGTAAAAGAAGAGGGACTTGGTTCATGTGGGTTTACCTGTAAACAATCAGTTTTGTTGCAGTCAGTATTAGACTAATTATTTGAGTATTTGACCCTTAAATACTAAAAACTGAGTTCGTTTATTCAAACACTAGAACTGATTATTTCAAATGATTATTACTCCAAATACCCTTTTAGGCTTGTTAAAATTTAAGATTGTACAATCTCTTGTATTGAACATACATCGGCCATTATATGAGTAAGCAACTGATTCGTGATTTCTGTATTAACAGATAGATAACTTGAGTAGTGTCCGTCTTGTCATAGAAAAAGATCTTTTGCCGCTAGAAAATCGAGAAAATACCTTGAAAAAGGTGTCTGAAGTTCTCTCCAGATTTTCAAAACAAGGGATACCGTACTTGGACCCTGAAGAAGACATGAAGGTTGCAATTCTTTTAACTAAACCTTTGCATCTTCTAGTTCCATTTATGTCTATTTAGTCTCATGCTTGTTTATATATATTTCATAGGTCCAAAGTGGCTCATATAGGAAGGCAGTTCGAAGGATTGAGGCCCTAGAGAACCTGTTTGAGAAGCATGAAGTTGCAAAGTCTCCACTTATTGAGCAAAAGCTGAAAGTCTTGCACAAGAAGAAAGAGATCACAGCTCAAATTAAAGCAATCAAGAAGTCAATGCGCTCTACTTCTGCACTTGCTTTCAAAGATGAGCTCAAAGCAAGGAAAAGGGTTCTTCGAAGACTAGGGTAAGAAAATACTTATATTTTGAAGTTTGTGGTCTGCTGTTGATAAATTGCGTGTTTATTCATAACTGCATTCCCATGAGTCAGGACATTATACTGTTAGAATGATCACCCCTTTCTTAAAAAGTTGTTGGATTCAGGTGGCAAAAAGCTCGTGTCCGGTAATGGGTCAAAATTGGTATCTTTTGTAGTGGATTGAAACGGTTCGGGTTGGGATGGTTAGCCTATTACACATCTTTTTTTCAAATTATTTTTTTAACTTCTACAAAAATAATTAGTGATCAACGTTAGTGTATCAAATATGTTTCAAAAACCATGTCATTTAAGTACGGTACAAATTGTTTTTGAATATATATGGTTTAGGAGAAATTTTTGATTTCTTTTATCGATTTACCTGTTTGACGAGTTAGAAATAAAATAAAACCCGACTTGACCCATGCATAAGTAAAGCGATCAAAGTTAGTACGAGAAAACCATCTGCATATCCTGTTTAGAACCAAGTTTATGTGGTATTTGATGCAGATATGTCACTAAAGACGATGTTGTGGAGTTGAAGGGAAAAGTTGCTTGCGAAATTAGCAGCGCTGATGAATTGGTGTTAACAGAGCTCATGTTTAATGGTGTTTTCAAAGACATAAAGATAGAAGAAATGGTATCTCTTTTATCTTGTTTTGTGTGGCAAGAAAAGCTTCAGGATGCTCAAAAGCCCAGGGAAGAACTTGAGATGCTCTTTACACAATTACAAGATACAGCGCGTAGAGTTGCTAAAGTTCAGCTAGATAGCAAGGTTACATTCTTTTTCATCTTATTTGATCTATCTTTCATTTCGATAAGGTCTCTCTGTGTGCAATATTTAAACCCCTTGGTCACAAAAATCTCTATTATGTCGGTTTATGATAAATGCAGAGGTGGCAATTTCAACCCATTTGGGTCGAACTAGTTTGCGTTTATCTCAAATGGGTCCACGTGATTTTTTTGAATCATTACGTACAAATGTTGTTGCTATTATCAAGATGATACTGTTTTTTCTAATGTAACTACTCGTAAAACATTAGTTGATGGGCAAATTTTTTTAAAAATGGACTAAAAAGTGTTTGCAGGTCAATACAACTGGATCCAAACCTTTTTGACTTGTGCTAGTGTGCTAAAATGACCCACTTCAGTCGGAAACTGTTTTGATCCATTAATCAACCTCACCACTTGCCAGCTGCCACTCCTCTCATATTAGATCACTGATTTTAGAATTGTTTTGATAGGTCCAAATTGACGTTGAGAGTTTTGTGAGCTCATTCCGGCCGGATATTATGGAAGCTGTTTATTCATGGGCAAAAGGGTCCAAATTTTACGAGATAATGGAAATTACACAAGTATTTGAAGGTAGTTTGATCAGAGGTATCAGGAGGATGGAAGAAATTCTTCAGCAATTAATATTAGCCGCAAAATCAGTTGGGGAAATTGAACTGGAAGCTAAGTTCGAAGATGCAGTTTCAAAGATTAAGAGAGACATTGTATTTGCAGCGTCACTATACTTGTAGACGTTAGTTAGTCTCCACCTGTGTGGTTTGATTAACTTAAGATAGGTACAACTGTAATAGAAAGCTTTCAAAGGATAGCTAAAAGTAATTCTATTTATTTATTTTTAGTAATTTCTCTTTTCATAAGATGATTTGAAGTTTTCATGTTAGCATATTTCTTTTAGAAAACCCACAAACTTATCCAAATATTTAAAGGTTTTATCATGACAGTCTAGCAATGAATTCAGTTATTTGCTTCTGATACGTCTGGTAACTACTTATACAGAATATTTCCTTATGCGATCAAGATATTGAAGGGCGTGTTTTGACACAGAAGATTATTGATTTTTTTCAGAAAAAATAAGCTTATTTGAGACGGAATTTATCAAAGATTTAAAAAAAACAATCTTCTATACTCTCTCAAAAGGTTAAATGATACTTCATGTAGCTTATAAAAATAATCTGTGTTTTTTTCCTCCAGCAACATCTCCGCAACAGTTACTTTCAATAAATGTACCCTAAATACTAAACCATTGTGTTGATCTTGTTTTTGTATTGCTGCCAGTTCAATAATGGTCGGTGAAGAAACATATTTTAAACCAAGCCAAATTTATAGAACCAAACAGAAGTTTGTAAGCTATTATATTCATTGACATTCCTCTATATTATCAAACTCATATCCATAGTGATCATGTTATATTATTATAAGATCATCAACTTAGCACATACTTTATAACACCATTATAACATCATTATAACATAAGTAGTCTCTAAATTAAATTTCTATAAAACCTCAAAAAATTCCTCACAAAACAAAAAATTAAAAATACACATAACACTCACCAACGCGACCACATTCGGCCCTATAATAACATGGTTATGGCATTTGGGGCGATGCAGTTTGGCTATGACGCTTTCCCCTGCACTTAGACTTAACTTTTGTGCGTAGGCCCTTTTTGCCTGTAGGTAGGCTTTTCTCGTGCTCTATGGCTTTTGTTGTTTCGCTTAGCTTTTTTCCCTTTTTATGTCTTTTTTTCCTTTCATATGTACTTTGGCTATTATGCTTGTATCTCATTGCTCTGCCATATCTTCTTTTATGTGCCTCGTTGTGTATTTGCCCGTTATGTGTCTGTTGTGCTTTTATGCTTGCATGCTCCTTTGTTCATGTGTCGATATGAGCCTATGTATTTCTTGTCCTTATGTGTGTATGCTTTTTTGGCATACGCTTTCTTTTTCGTCTCCACTCATGTGGTCTTTTTTTATGCACTCTCAATTGCCGAAAGTCTTTCTGGAAGTCCCTCTACCCTCGGGTATGGGAGTGACCGTCTACATCCCACCTTCCCCATACTTTACTCATGCGGGATTGGGCGCGGTGGTGGTTGTGCAGTTTGGCTATGACATAGGGCCAAAAAACTTGCCTATAACGGTGCCATATAGGCAAAAAGAAAAAACGCCACGTTAGTTTTTTATAAATCTCTTCCAGATCTTTTAAATTTCATTATTTGGGAATTTAATCAAACACTTACCAATTGATTGAATATTTGGAGGTACTAAATAGGTAGACTTTAAGAACCCAAAAAAGTATATGAGCTAAAGAAACATACCACTCAAATATATATTAGAGTTAAGTACATTTTTGGTCCTTGTGGTTGTACCAGATTTCACTTTTGGTTCAAATTTCAAAAAAGTTTTGGTTTTGGTCCGAATTTCAAGTTTCGTTCCACTTTTGGTCCAATTCCGTTGACCCCGTCAGTTTTACTAGTTTGACTGTATAAAATGACTAAAATATCCTCATTCTTATATGAGAGAAGTGCAAAAATCATCCCTGTGGTTTGTCAAAAAACCGTCTCACGTCCCTCGTTAAATAATTGTTCAAAACACATCCCTCCGTCAATGTTTTGGGACACGATACATCCCTTGGACTAACGGTGCAAATTTTTTTCTCGTTAATTATTAATGAGGGTCTAATTTTTAACGGTGCAACTATATAGGAGAGTATTGTTGTCTTTTTGCTGCCACATGGATGATTTTTGGAATGCGTTTAGATGGAATATTGAACTATGAAGTGTCTCACGAAAGTGGTTTTGGCTGTGGTGAAATCCGACAAGATTCCGGCAACCATGGTGATTGGGATTTTGTTTGTGTTTATGTTAAGAGAGAGATAAAATGGGTTGCGGAGAAAATAGAAATAGAAAAAGAAAGATGGACCCACATGGTTTTTGATATAATATAATAAAAAGACCAAAATACCCTCTTAACTAACGTTCAAACAAGTCAAACTGACGGAGTTAACGGAATTGGACCAAAGTGGAACGAAACTTGAAATTCAGACCAAAACCAATTTTTTTTCGAATTTTGGACCAAAAGTGAAATCTGGTACAACCACAAGGACAAAAAATGTACTTAACTCTATATATTAAGAACGTGACAAACAATCTACTAAATGTAGAAAATGTATTCAACACCATTGCCCCGTATTTAGCAAAATACCGCTCAATCCAGTAAAAAATTATAAACGGTGCAGGGATACGAAATTTTGTTTGTGGCCGTTCTTGAAGTACAGTGAAGCAACAAGACCAGTTGCAATCTCTCATGATAGCGTCCTCTTGTTGAAAGACTCAACTGTCAAATTGGCAGTGAAAGCTGGAATGGAGTTCATCTTCCGAACAAAAATCTCGACCTATAATAAAAGAAAATATTTCTCTTTAAATTGGTTATCCACTAACTACAATATTACTAGTTCAATAAGCAATCTCCAAAAAAAAAGATAGCAAGCAGTGTGTGACAAGATGAAAAAAGGGACAAGGTTGACAGTTAGCCTTAAAAAAGTCGAGTTTACAGTGACGGGTTGGTTTTTTGGTACCGCAAACAATGATTGTAGATGGCAATAAAAGCATATTTACGACTTAGGACTACAAAAGGTTATATTATCACAATAATAATCTGAGCAATGAATAAAAACAACTTAGGAGGTCTATCAAATATTAAACTTAGGGTGACTTTCAAGTTTCAACACATTCAAAATATTCATCGCTCTCCTTTTGGGTAAACTTTACTATGACCCATCCAATGAGTGATTGCTACTCATCATGTGAGGTACAATCTGATGCAATGAAGTAGTTTTACGGCTACTATTTCTAGAAAATACTAGCACATAAGTAGAATATTAAATTATTCGGAATACACTTATATCGTATAGATCCCACACAAGGTGGTTGGTGGATGTGTAGATGTACTATTCTGTTCATAAGGAGTTGAAAACAAGACATGGTTATTTCTTTGATAACTTCCTAATTTTATTATCATGAATGCAACATATATATTTCACACGAAAAGCTAACATTTATTACAATGCATGAAAGAAAGAGGTTTGTACCTGCTGGGATATATCACGCTGCTTTGTGTAGTCATTTCCCTAAAACATTAGACAAGAAAATCTGTATTGTAAGGATTGTGTCTGAATACTTGAATACAAATTTTCTTTTACTTATCAAATACTATAACACATAACTGCCATATAAAACATAGAGAGAATTACATAAATCGTCCTTGTGGTTTGCCGGATCTAACAGATTTGGTCCCTGTGCTTTTTTTTCATCGGGTTTGGTCCTTATGGTTTTGATCCATTGCGGGTTTGGTCCGTCTGATATCGGTTACTGATCTGAACCGAGATACACAAATCTGGAATCGTTTACATATCTGAACGAGATAAGAAAATATTAAACCGAATCAATATCTGAACGAGATACCCGGATTCCTTGGTTTTTTGTCACAATCTGTGGACAATTTCTTGATTCGTTGTTGGTAGGCGATTAAACCAAACTAGTTGACCAAGATTATGTTATGAACCTGTCTAAACAATTGTGGTTATAAATTTACTTCTGATGATTGTTAATAAAAAGAAACAAGATGTTCATAGCGATTTCTGGTGGTTGTGGTGGATATTTTAGGTTAGGGTTAATTTTAGAGAGTGGCGGTTTTAAGGGTTGGGTGTAGGAGGATCTGAGTTTTGTTTTACATGAGTCCTTCTATATTGGTTCAATAAGAGAAAATGGGTTTTGTAATTTATAAATGTGTGTTCCAATAATACACCTTTCAGCTTTTAAAAAAATTATACAGTCATTTTAGGTCTTAATTGCAGTTTTGGCACATTCAATTTGAACCTTTAATTGAGAGCAAGATGAGCTAACAACAACAGTATCTAATTGAGAGTATTTAGATAACAATATCTAATTTAGAGAATTTAGATGACTATTAAATATAAATGTTTATGAGTTATATAAGGCATAATGTTGTTTGTGTACAACTGATGCTAAAAAATAATCAATTCTAGTTAGAAGAAGGATTTCATCATTTATGATAAATCTACTAACTAGATATGCTCAGCTAAGAGCATTGTTTCATTACACATTAAAAAATGAGAATATTTTACATTTTAAGAAACTGTAAAGATGATTGTCTGAGATAGGTACTATTACCTTATCCATACTATAACTCTTGCAATAGTATGCACGTGAACAATAAGACACTCATCTTATCATTCAAATATTTCACAATTTATGAATTTGAAACAAGTATTCAGAAAGTTTACTCAGATAACTATTTAGCTGTCTTATAAAGAAAGAGTTGAGAATGTTGGAAACATTGGACTTCAACTTGCTAATTAGTTTCATGCATATCTGTTTTAGTATTTGGATAATTAGGATTGTAAGACAATTTTTACTTTTTGATAAATGAAGATACATGGTATTTGTCATTCATTCATATCATAATTGTTATCCTATATTTGCGTATTTAATCCTTGAATGACTTTATCATTCTAAATATGTCCATTATCGGTTAACAATATGGGAATATTGTTATGTAAGGCAAATGTGAGTGTTGGCTATATTCTTTGAATATATGGATTGTTCCCGCCAAACTCATATGTATTCACAAGGGATTCATATTAGATACCCCAACCTTCGAATATTTACTTTTGGATCCTCGTCATGAGTAATATATCGAAAATGGTTTAAACGTCGTCCTTAGACTTGAGATGCAAGCAAGTTCTGCATGTGTGGATATCACATTTTAATTATAAGTCAAATGCTATCCTGAATAAGGTATTCATAAAGGCTATTTTTGGAAGTGATGTGAAGCAACATCTACAACACTTGTAGTCAATAAAGAATTTGTTCCTCCAATTGTTTAAATTGCAGAAAGATACCATGGCGCTTCTCCATAATTAATCAGATAATTGTATGGCCATACCCAAAGGGTAATCCAAGATGATTCTTGATTACATTTAGTATATCTAAATTATTTCTATAACAAGAAACTAAATAGTTAAACTATATGGAATGAGTTAGGATCCATATCCATGGTTTAACGGTATCTGTAACAAAGGGATGATGATTAAGCAAGAAATAAATTAACCATTAAATAGCTGAGATGATTTTTGAAACTTCAGGTATTTCTAGTTTTAAAAATAAATGAGAGTGTTGCTAGACGTTTCCATTGTTGGTGTAAATGGAATATGCTACTCCAACTCCCAAGTAGGAGCTGTTAGAATATGGTAGTTGGATTCGCATGTTATGAAATTAGAAGTACATGAGCCTATTGGAGGCACACACGTTAAGACACGAAGAGTACGTTTATTATTATTATACTTTACGAAATATATTTAATTGTTCATTAGTTTCCGTTATTGTTTTATAACTAACTTAACGGATATTTAAATGTAAACCAAAGGGACTAAATCGAAAAAAAACCAAAACCATATGGGTGCCTAATGTGATCCGGCCCATATGTGTTTCCAAAGGGGTGTTTGGACATGTTTAGGAAAGGGAGGAAAATGGAAGGAATTGAGGTTTCCTTGTTCACCAAGGACTAGGGTTAGGTGCCTATATAAACACCTACACCTAGCCTCATTATTCATTCATTCAAAATCCTAAAATCACCTAAAGGATTTTTGGTACTCTCCTCTTTCCTAAAAACTGATTAACTTAAACCCTAAAAAGGTTTTTAGTTTCTTTTCCTTTCTTTGAGATTTTCAGTAAACCCCTAAAAGGGTTTTATGGTGCGATTTGAATTCCCACAAAGCTAAAGGACGATTCTAGCATCATCAAGGATTTGGTTTACAAAGTTCTCCAGGTTGACAACGTTTAGAAACCAAATAAGGGTTTCATTTTCTTGATTTTCTGTACAATCGAAATTGGTAAAACCCTAATCGGTTTGCTAAATTTTGGTTCAAGAGTTACAAGGGTTTGTGTTGATCCCTTCTGAATAGATCTTGATCTCCTTTAGCTTGTATAAAGGTTAGTAACCTTGGATAAATCCAAAACTACTAAGACATAAACTTTGTGAGATAACTTAAAGTCTATGCGGAATCTAGACTTTAAGCAATAAGAAGATTAACAAATGAACACACAAATGTAAACCAAACTTTCAGCCTCAATATAAAACGATCACTCTGAATAGTGATAGGGTTACAAAATAACCTTGAAGCTATAAACTATGACTGCTATGAAAACTATGATAACTAACTTATCTTATCTATGTCGTAGGGTTCCTTTTATACACCAAGGAAACCCTAATGGGCTTACAAAACACATATACTAATCAATGCATATCTATTCCTAATATATCTCATGCATATCACTTTAGCAGTACTAACTATTATAACTAACAGTACTAATAAACTGACAGTACTAACACTTTGTACTGGCAGCACTAACTATTAAACTAACAGTACTAATAACTTAGACTGTTTTCTCTAATCTTCAGCAGCAACACAAACTTGAACCAGCATCATTAAGTTGTAGAAGCCTCTAATTCCCAACAATCCTCCCATAAACTTGATATTTATCTTGTTATCATCAAGTATCTTCTATTACCTGCATTTGATACACTAGGAGGATGTATTCCAAACACTCTTTCATACTCTTAAGTTGTGATCTTGTAAACTTGAGAAGCTCATAAGCCATTTCACACTCATGATCAACTTCTAGTCTTCTCCTCGGCATTCTTAAAAGCATCTCTTGTGTAAGAGGATATGTCTTATGTATCAGCATGTAAATAGTAATTCCAGTATCTATCAGTAATACATGAACTCCACATGAATCAAATAATCTCCAGCTGATCACTGTGTAGTTCTGTAAGCTTTCTAGATTTCTCATCTTCACTTGGTTCAAATACAGTAATGAGATCTCCCCAAAGTAATCTATCATATCCTTCTGGGCTTGCAGTCTTAAATCTTTCTTGAACCAACCTATATAGTTCTAACACATCTTGCCTATCAAAATCATCAAGCATTTTTGTAAATATCATGTAAAATTTAGTACTTCTATCACCCCTGATGATCTCATAATACATCTTGTCTTCTGATAGAACATGTGTCTTCCAATCAACTATTAGATACTTTGTAGCTAATGATTCAACATTTACAGCTTCATCATCTCTTGGAATTATATCCAAATAAGCTCTAAGCTCTTCCTTCTCAGCATCATCCTCTATCTTCTATCTCTTAATACTTTCATCATCAAGTTTTTACCTGTTCTTTTCCTAGCAACTGTTTTCTTTCTACTGCCTTCAGCTTTACCGCTTTCTATGTCTTTAACTCTTTCAGAATCCATAGGCACAAAGTCATTTGATCGACACTTATTGCTCCATTTCATATGTTCTGAATTTCTTCAAAGCTCTTGCTCTTCATCTGATTATGAGTGTACTTACCCATGTGTTTTAGATAAGTAACCATCTTGTTTCTGAGTTGAGCTCTGGTTGGTGGCTTGTTTCTAATTTGTTCAGCTCTCTATGCAGCAAAGAACCTTTTCCTTTCAGCAATCATTTCCACCAACATTCTAGACTTTTCTTCAATGGTGAATTGTTCTCTTTCTTCTTGTTGAAGTCTTTCTGCTAGTAATTCATCTGCATCCATCCTTGCTTGAATATCTTCCATTTGTTCAATCAATGCAGCATCCTTGGCCTCTTGTTCTGCAGCTCTTTCCCTAGCAATCCTTTGCTCTCTCTCAAACTGTGCTTGTTCTTCTTCAAACAATCTTTGAGCAATCTCTGCATCCCTTTGAATCTGAGCCTTTATAGGGTTCTTTGGAGGCTTTTCAGGCTCTTGCATAATGCCTTTGCCTTTATCTTTTGGATCAATAGTTGGAAGAATTCTTGTTGGTCTAGCAGATTCTTCTTGTGCAGCTCTGAAAGCAACTCCTTTTCCTTTTTCCTTATCCTTCTGACTTCTCATCTTTACAAGTGTTTGAGCAATAGTAAGATCCTCATCTTCAAATGCAGTTGTAGTAGTTGTTGGAGGTGTTCTTGGTTCAGCAGTACTAATAGATACACCAGCAGTAGTAACTGATGCACTAGCAGCACTAACTCCAGTAGTAGCAGTATTAACTGTATCTCCTTCAACATTCTCCATTGCTTCATTCACCATATCATCAATATCATCAAAGTCATCATCAAAATCACCTTCTTCAAACATTGGCCTTGTCTTCAAATTCCTCCCCTGTTTGGATACATTCTCCTTATCCAAACTCTTTCTCCTGGAGGTACCAATCTTGAAGAGTTTCATCCCTGGAGTTCTTGCCCTTTGCTTCTTTTCCAATCTTTTGACTTTCTTTTTCAACTTTTTGATCACCAAATCTTGAGCAGTCTTTGATGTTTCCAAGGCAAGAACCCTGTTTGACAAGTTTGTACAAATAGCCATCAATTCATTTATGTTAGGTCTACCCTCATCACTTCCAGGTGTGTGACCTCTTGAGAGAGGTGAATCATGGGGTGTTGGTGGTACAAAATCTGTTAAATCATCTTGATGTTCCATACTGTCCTCCCCACTTCCAGATGTGTTAACTTCTAAGAGAGGTGGGTTATAGGACTGTTTAGATGTAGTCTCAAACCTAGTCTGAGCATCTGCATCCCCCAATGTGGTATCTTGGCACCTGAGTCCACTACCTAAACCAGTTCCCTGAGGAGATGGTTCATTAAGTGTTGCCGTGGATTGGGTCTTATGGATGTTACCACTTTCCTGCTCTGCCTCTAAGCTAGTAGCAGTAGTGGCAGCCCTAACCACTCTGTCATCCTCTCCTGTATAGACAGCCTCATCACCAACCTTCTTAGGGGGACCACTAGACTGAGGAATCTCAGTGCCCCGAACTCTTTTGGCTCTCCTAGGTGTGTGAGTCTTTTGGGGGATGTGATGCAACAGTAGTAACTTGTACTTCATGAGAGGGTGGAGTAGGAGAAGGTGTTGGTTGGGGTTCAGAGGGTTGTCCTGAACCTTCACCCTCCACTGCTTGTATTGCCAACATAGATGCAAACAATGGAGTAACTCTTCCTGAAAAACTTTTGCCTTTTCTTCTCATATTAGCAAAAAAAAAATTGAGTATGTTTAGGTGTTTTATAAGTATCATTAAAAGGTTCTGCAAGATTTTTAACTTGGTTATTCAAAAACAGTTGTAAAAATCTTGGATACATCAAAAACTTTTTAGAATTTGGATCCAAGTTTCTTAACATACCATCAAAAATTAATTTAGAAAAATTAAACTTTTGATTATTTGCCAAACATATAATTGCTGAAGCAATATTAGTTGAAAACTCATTCCAATCAGTAGATTTTGAACTTAGACAATGTAAGATGGTATGTATAAGATACTTCCATTGAGGAGAAAAGAAAGTTTTTTGAAAAGTAAGTTTTTCAGAAATAATTTTATATCCCATCAATGCAAGGTTTTCCAAAATTTCAGAATTTGTTAGACTAGTAACACCATCCTCATCATTAAAGTGAAGATTACTCCTCACAGATGATTCTGATATTACTATAGTCTTGCCATCAACCTTGGCATATATTTGCGTTTCATTATTGACTATATGAATATAAAACCTTGTTCATAATAACATTGTTCTTGTTTAATTCCGTTGTGCATATATGTTTTCAATGTTATTATTCATCCTAGATATAAGATCTAAATAATCTGAGCTTAAACAATTCTTTAGTTTTCACAACGGTAACAAGCAGTACTAAATTTGGCTCAGCAGTACTAACTTTTGCCCAGCAGTACTAACTTTTGCCTAGCAGTAATAACTTTTGTAGCAGTATAAACAAAATAGTTACCAGTAGAAACCCAATACTAATCATCAATCTCGTTACTAAACCCGTGTAAGCAGCACTAACTAAGCCTAACAGCATCAACTTTTGTACAAAGTTTCATCCAGTAGTATAAACTAAGTCCAGCAGTACTAAGAGATATCCAACAGTATTGACTATGTCTTTAATAATTATACAACAACATGCATCTATTCATCACAAGCACACTAGAAAAGACTAGATAAACATGTGAGAATTCATGACGATCCATATTTATGCATAACCCATGAATAAAAGTTAAGAACTATTAGCCAAACACATTAACCTCCCTTCAAACAATACTTCAGAGATTAAGTAATCCAATGCTAGCAATTACAAAGTTAAACCTGCTAACATCAAAAGCCTTTGTGAGAAGATCTGCAACATTGTGGTCTGTGTGAATCTTTATTACTTGAATCAACTTCTTCTCATAACAATCTCTGATGAAATGGTGCATAATCTCTATGTGCTTGGTTTTAGAGTGAAACACTGGATTCTTCACAATACAAATGGTGCTTTCATTATCAATAAAAATCTTGGTGTTCATGAAGTTGAACCCATAATCAAGCATTTGATTTTGAATCCATAACACCTGTCCACAGCAATTAGCAGCAGCAACATACTCTGCTTCAGTAGTAGAATTTGCAACTATAGTCTGCTTCTTACATTGCCATGAAATCAACCTCTTGCCAAGAAATTGACAACCTCCTGTTATGGATTTCCTGTCAAGGCTAGCTCCAGCATAATCACTATCAGAAAAAGTTTCCAAGTCAAATGGTGAATCTCTAGGATACCAAAGGCCCAATTTAGGTTGGCCTTTTAAGTATCTAAAGATCCTCTTCAAAGCATGAAGATGTGAAGTCTTTGGAGTAACTTAGAACCTTGCACAAGCACAAACAACAAACATTATGTCTGGCCTAGAAGCTGTTAAGTACATCAATGATCTAATCATTGATCTGTATATATAAATGAACATCCACACTATCAATTTATTCATCCTTTTTGTTTCTAAAAACCCATTTTATTCCAATGGCCCTCATGCCATTAGGTAGATTAACCAGTGTCCAAACCTTCTGAAGTTGAAATTGTAGAAGCTCCTCTTGCATTGCTTCTATCCAGCTTGGATCTTCTAGAGCTTGAATCACTTTCTTAGGTTCTATTTGAGAGAGAAAACAAGCAAATAAGCAGTTCTGATAATCTTTGTGATTTGTTCTCCTCTGCTTATTAATGTAACATACCATCGCATGTTCATCAGAAATCTTGGTCATTCTCCTTGTTTGAATAGCTGAATTAAAGTCTTCAATGATATGGTCTTTAGGATTATCCTTGTCAATTCTGGTTGTGGGAATATGCCTAACATTTATGGTTGTTTCCAAGTTGTTTAGATCAGCATCTGCACCCACATCTTCATCATCATAAGCATCACCAAAAATTCCAGTATCATCTATTGGATTCACATTTGAAATAGGTGGAAGTGTAAATGCATTTTTGAAAGGAGAAAATCATTTAAATTGATGTTCCTCAAATGCATTAGAAGCTTCAGCAGCATTAACTGGTGATGATGGATCATTATTAGTAAAAGATGGTCCATCAGTACTAACAGGTGTACTGACAGTATTAAAACTATTAGTGTTGTTATGATGTACAGTCTGCTTTTCTTGTTGAAGTAGCCTTCCAAACTCACTTCTTGTGGCTTGATCATCCTCCCTATCTTTATCTAAAGCTCCACTTACATCCACTTCTTTAGGCTTCATTCCAGAATCTTCTTCACTATATTAGGACCTTGAGAGATTAATGGATCATTTTTGAAGAAAGGTATTAGGATGTATTCTTGTTTAGGTTTTGTCTTCTTCTTAGCTTGGCATGTAACAATGTTATCCCTAGTTCCTGCAATAACATTAGTTTGATTTCCTGCAAC
>BQNB010048887.1:0-42320 GCA_026074375.1 Tanacetum coccineum
TTCTTCTTTCCTTTGTCTTTTGGATCAATCTTTGGAAGAGGCTTTAATGTCAGAAGTGATCTTGTAGAGGTAGGTCTAGGTCTGTCAGCTTCTTCAATATCCTTCAACTCTACTCCTTTCTCCTTTTCTCTTGAAACTGCCTTGGCTTGACTCATGTTGAGAAGAACCTTAGCTATTGTTTCATCATCTCCAAAGATTGTAGAAGTAGGTGTTTGAGTGGCTTGAGTAGCACTTCCTTCTTCAAACTGATCTTCAGTACCTTTTCTTTGCCCATCAGTACTTTCAGTTTGCTCTTCAGTACCTTCATTGTGCTCTTCAGTACCTTCAACTTGTTCATCAGTACCTTCAATATGCCTGTCAGTACTAACTTTGGATCCGTCAGTACTAACTATTGGTCTGTCAGTACTAACTTTCTCCTTGTCAGTACTAACTTTATCCTTGTCAGTACTAAGTACATCTTCAGTACTAAGTACATTCTCCTCAATCTCCTTGTCTTCATCCACTATATCCCTTGTCCTCCCTTCATCCTGAGCATTCTCTGTTTCCATATGATCAACTGTATCTTCAGGAAGCTCATCAAAGAGAGGATCTCTTTGAACTGAAGGTTCACCTTTGGCAAACTTCCTCCCTTGTTTGGATACAGACTCTTTGTGCACCCTGTGTTTCTTGGGGAAGCTCTTTCTTGTCAATCTTTGCTTCAATGAGCTTTTCAGCCATGCTCTATGGTGGTGGATGACAGGTTTAGCTTGTTTCTTGAGCTTCTTGATCTGAGCCTTCAAGTTTTGTATTTCCTTGGCTTGATCTGTAACCTGTGCACATAAAGAGAGACAAAGATCATAGACACTTTGGAGAGTCATTTCACCCTCATTCCCTGAAAGGGATTTATCACTGGATGAATGACCTCCAAGATTCCCACCAGAAGTTTCTGGGATAGAATCAGGAATAGTAGTAGTGGGTGAAGGTCTTGGGGATGGGTCAGTCTGCTGCTCAAGAGGTACCTCACTAGTGTGAGCAGGAGATGAGTCAGTTTGTGGCTCATGAGGTGGTTCACTAGTGGGAGCAGGGGAGGGTGTAGGTTGTGCTTCAGATGGTCTTTCTGAAGAAGATGGTCTTTCTATAGATAGAGCAACCCTCTCATTGAGTTGGTTGGACCATAATTAGTAGCAAACAATAGGGTGTTACTCTTCCCTGAGAAAATGTTTACCCTTCTTAACCATGAAAGAATACAACTTTACTAGTAAAGTATTTACTGGAAAATGATCTAAGGTATAGAACATTAGCTAGTTGGTTACCTAAAAAAGATAGGAAATTTTTTTGTTTAATTAAAACGTGGGTACATTACAAAATTTTTCTTAAACATTAAATGTCTAAAGATACCATCAATGATTAATTTAGAAAAATTATACTTTTGATTGTTTTTATGCATATTCAGTTGTTGGAAATTTTAGTAGGAATTATTGGATCCCAAGAGTACTTTTGGATCAATGAGGCTCAATGATAATTATATGAAAATAATAAATACATCCATGGGGTTGGGAAAAACAAAGCTTTATTAAGTGTGTTAACACTGTTAAATCCCCCTCATACCCCATTTGTTGTATAGCATCAAATATAGTCTGATTAGGTAAGGAGTCTATCCCATCTAGCTCATCAAAAAGTTGTTCACTTCTTATTGATGCCTCAGAGATAGACACAGACTTGCTAGTACTTTTGGCGTATTGTGTTTACATGGTTGATTGTTGTTTTGACCTTTGCAGGACATCCAAAAACTGTTCAACAAATTGTTAGTAGATACAGCAGGACTTATAGTGAGAGCATGATGAATAAAACTTCGCTTGAGGAAGTGAATAATCTCGTGAAACTCTGCATTCCCTTCAGACTTCTCAAAGTATGCGACCATGTTATGCTTCAGACATGAATCAAGTCAGCTATATACTTGAAAAATAGAGAATCGTCTGTTAAGAGGGATATTAGGCTTGTTGTAAGTAAGAATGTTAGTTTAGAGAGAGCAATGCGTACGAACTGCGCAATTTGAAATGGGTTTATATAGGTTAGGAGAGACCTAATTTCAAGGAAACCGTTTCATTTTACTCTTTGTTCCCTTGGCGGTATTTTTCTTTAAACCTCTCTAATGCGGTACTACAAACTTTGCCCATGCCGGTGCATACAGTTTGCCACTATCGGTACTTACTTTGTATAATCAATGAATGATCATGTAGGTATCAGGAGTGTTTCAGTACCATCAGTACCTCTTCTCAATGATCCTCTAAACTCTGTCGTATCTCTAGAAATGCATCATCTATGGTTAACATGTTTCTTTATACAAACTATACAACACATCTATTTCCCTCCCTGTACCATACTGCAGCTTATGGATTTATCATCCCAATAGTAACAACCAAGAACTGAAACCTGCTAACATCAAATGCCTTGGTGAGTAAATCAGCTACATTGTCATCAGTGTGGATTTTAAGCACTGAATGAGTTTCAATTTCAATAAGCATCTCTATGAAATGGTTGACACTAATAGCAATGTGCTTTGTTTTGGAATGCCCACCCAACCCCACCTTTTTATATACTGGATTCTTTTACATCAATGCAAATGGTGCTTTAATTATCAATGTAGATCTTTGTGTTCATGAAGGTGAACCCATAGTCTAAATCATTTGATTATGAATCCACCAAAAACTTGGCCACGCAATGCTTGCCAGCAGAACATAATTCTGCCTCTTGTGTAGAAGTAGCCACACATGGTCTGCTTTCTTGCATTGGCCAAGAACTGAGTCTCTGCCAAGAAATTGACAACCATTGTTGTGGATTTACTGACAAGATTTGCTTCCAGCATAATCGCTATCTGAGTAGGATTCCAGGTCAAAGGAAGACACTCTAGGATTTTCCAATGACCACAGTTTGGGTTTGCCCTATTAGGTACCTAAAAATTCTCTTGACTATCACTTTAGATTGGAGTCTTTGGAGTGACTGAACTAAAACTAAAGCACAAACTGCAAAACATAATGTCTGCTTCTAGAAGCCAGTCATAGTATATTAAGAGCCAATCTGGACCTATAAAGATGAACTTCCACATCACATTGGCTTCCTCTTCCCTTGTACTAATGGCTTTCTGAGTATTCAATTGGTGTACTAGCAGTCTTACATTTGCAAAGTAAACTGCTTCAGGATTTCTTGCAACATACTTATCCTGACTAATACAAGATACTTCTGGGTTTTTGTTTGACTTGTAATCCAAGAAAGAAAGTGAGCTCTCCTATTGAACTCATTTAAAATCTACTCTTCATTAATGCCTCAAACTCATCACACCAAGATTTCTTTGTAGACCCAAAGATGATATCATCCACATAGACTTGAACTAGTATGATATCATGTTTGTCCTTCTTTAGGAAGAGAGTTTTGTCAATGGTTCCTCTTTTGTATCTATTCTTCAATAAGAAAGTAGATAAAGTAGCATACTAGGCTCTGGGAGCTTGATGTAGCCCATAGAGAGCTTTGACAACTTTGTATACTTTCTGAGGATATTTAGGATCTAGAAAGCTTGGTGGTTGAGACACATATACCTCTTCATCAATTTTCCCATAAAAGAAGGCACTTTTAACATCCATTTGATAGACTATAAAGCCCATATATGAGGCAAAGGCTAAAAAGATCCTTATGGCTTCAAGTCGTGCCACAGGAGCTAAAACCTCATCATAGTCTATCCCTTCCTCTTGCCTATGTCCTTGAGCAACTAACCTTGCTTTATTTCTGACAACAACTCCTCTTTCATCCTTCTTATTTCGATTTAAATAAACCCAACTTTGTATCCGAATAGCCTTCTTCCATTCAAGGCAAATCTAATTAAGACCCAATCCTTTTGTATTCGAACTAAAACAATTCTCTTGATAGCATCAACCCAGCTTTCATCTTCAAGAGCTTCTGAAATCTTCTGGGTTCCATGTTGAGGAAGGGAAACAAGCACAATAAGCAATGATGGCAAAGTCCTCTGTTGTTTGTTCTCTTTTGCTTTTTTGAAAAAATAGCTTTCAAAAGCCAATGAGTAGCTCCTAATATCTTTTATTTACTTTGCTTCTTGTTTGAATTGCTAAGTTTGGATCTCCTAGAATAAGTGCTTTAGGATGAGTGGAGTGGAATCCTGATGTGGGTATTGGATCTAAAATTCAATCAGTTTCCATGTTTGCGATGTCAGCCACTTGCACCCTCATCATCAAAATATGATTATAGTAGTTAAAAATCCATCAGTGGGAATTGTGATATGATAAACTTCAAGTGGACGGTATTTCTGAATCATCTTCTTGGGATTAGTTGGATCAGAAAGAGATAGTCCATTCATAAGGAACTGGCAGTATAACTGGTAACTAATAGTATTTGAACTAGGTTAGCTTCTGCTAGCTTTAGCGGCGTGTGCTAACAGTACTAAAAATGTTTAGTACTGCTAGGTTACAGCTCATTCTTTTATAAAAACCAAGGTCTAAACTTTCTTTGGAGAGCTTCAGCTTCCTCATTAGCCTCCTTTTCTTGCCTCTTAAGTCTTTCAAGTTCATCCATAAAGACTTGTTCTTCCTCTCTTGGACCTTCTCTCTTTTCATCTGTCTTTAAATCAGGAGTGATTGTTGAAGAATAAGAAGGCCATATTGGCAGTACAAAGCAGTCTTGAGCAGATTCATCCTCTTTTTCAGAATCCCCTGCATCAATAATGTCTTCTGTACCTGCATTTTGGTTAGCTTCTTGTTGACCTGCATGTAGGTTAGCTTGATTCTCTGATCTAACAGGATGATAATTCATAGAATCAGTTAAATAATCAAGATCAAAAAGCCAAGTTGGTCCTTTCCCTGCAACATTTGGTTTGTTCTCTAAGAAGGTGATGTGCAGGTTTTCTTCAACTCTTTTGGTTTCTAAATTGTATACTCTAAAAGCCTTGCTTTGTAGAGAATACCCAACTAAAAACCCTTCATCTGATTTTCCAGCAAACTTGCCCAGGTGGTCAATGGTATTCAAGATGGTCACATGGCACCCAAAAGGTCTTATATAACTTATAATTGGTAGTTTACCAGTTAAAAGTTCATAAGGTGTCTTATTATGAGGCTTGGTCACTAATACCCTATTTAGAACATAACAAGCAGTACTAACTGCTTCAGCCCAAAAAGTGTTAGGTAAAAATGAATCTGCAAGCATGGTCCTAGCAGCCTCAATAAGGGTCCTGTTCTTTCTCTCAGCAACTCCATTTTGTTGTAGAGTTCTGGCATTGTTGTATTCTCTCTTGATCCCCTTTAACCCACAGAATTCAATAACATCTTTGTTCTTAAATTCTGTACCATTATCACTTCTGATAGTTTTAACTTTTTGATTTAATTGGTTCTCTATCTGTCTTATAAAGTCCTTAAGGATTGCACTAGTTTCATCCTTAGTTCTTAAGAAAAATACCCAACTAAACCTGCTAAAATCATCAGTGATAACTAGACAATAGGTCTTATGGTTTAAACTTCTTACAGATGTAGGTCCAAATAAATCCATATGAAGAAGTTGTAAGGAATGACTAATAGAACTTACTGTTTTGGCCTTACAAGAGGCCTTGTGTTGCTTTCCTTTCTGACAAGCAACACAAGTGTGGTCATTTTGAAAAATCTTTGAAGGTAAACCTCTTACAAGGTTTCCCTTCACAATTTTGTTTAGGGTTTTAAATTAAACATGGGACACCAACTCCTATGCCATTTGTTAGATTCATCAGTTGTAGCCTTTGCAATTAAACAAGCCAATCCTCCTGAAGGAACAATGTTTCTAAATTGAAACTGTACATGTTGTTTTGTCTAGGATTTTAAGTAATACTTGATTTTAATCTGGGTAACTTAACTCAGAAAGACAAAACAAGACATTCAGAGTCAGTAAACAGAACCTTGTTCTTTTTGTCACACATTTGTGACACAGGAAAAGAGATTGAAATGTTGAAGTTCTTTCACAAAAGCATAAATCTAAAAATCTAACTTACTATTTTAATTTCCCTTTACCAATGATATTAAAACCCTCTATACCTCCAAAAGCAACAGGGCCACCATTAAAATCTTGAAATTCAGCAAGGTAGGCCTTGTTCCCAGTCATGTGCCTGGAACATCCACTATCAACAATTCCTTTATTCTTTAAAGCTCTATGTGGATAATCCTGTACAGCAATTAAAAGAAATGAGATTAGTTTCTCTTAGGGACCCAAGCCTGTTTGGGCTTGAGTCTGCCTAGTGGATCTTTGAAAGTGTAACAATTTCTAAGACTGGATCCACCATTGTATTTGGATCCACCATGGTATCTTTGTGGTCTCCAATTACAACCTGATGAGGGATTAACAGCAGTTTCCCTTTTTACCCACCAACAGAAATACAAACTGCATTTACCTTAGCAAGTATTAACTTTTTGTTTTTGAAAATATATGTTCAAAGTACTGTTGGACTTTTGAAAGGTCTTGAGGATGATTGATTTGAGTTTGTAAAAAACTTTGCGGTCTAACTCTATTCACAATGGGTTATAGTATTAACTTTCATGAAGTACTTGTTTGTATTGTCTGTATGTTAACACTTTGCCTAGCAGTACTAAAATTTTTAGTACCGCTAGTTCTAGCAGTATTAACTAGAATTATACCAGTTCTAGTTAGTACTGCTGAAGGAACAAATTGATTTTGTTTATTCACTCTTTGCACATTATTCCAACCATTGTTTAACTCAGCTTTTCTTGCCATCTCTTCTATGGATATTCACAATCTATAATTAAATGATGAGGACTACCACATACAAAAACATGCTCTTACAGTAAACCAAGCCCCAAATCTTTCTTGTAACTTTAGGTTTTTGAATATGTGTGTACTGACTCTTAACATTTTCCCTAGGAGTTTTTACTTGCTGGTTAGCAAAACTAGGTGTTACTTTTTGTTTTGTTGGTATAACAACACACTCATCATCACTATCTGATTCATACTCCTCAATGATAGGAGCATCAGACCAAACCTTAGGTTGACTTTCTACATTTAGACTCTTCTGACATCTGGATTTAGACACTAATCAGAGGGTTCGGCACTAATGGTTAGATTCAAAGGTATCCAAATTCACTTGGATTAATGATTCAGATTCATTAAGTTGAGTCTGTTTTGGACCATAGGTAAACTTAGAATCATCAACTTCTACATCAGGTCCTGAAGGCATGTAATTTCCTATCATGGGTGGGGGTACAGCATGCATTCCTTCTGCTGTAACAAACCTATCATACAAAGGTTGGTTTTCTATCTCACTCTTTTTATTCATAAAAAAAACTCTGAATCACTTCATTTTCATAGCTCATAATACCATCATATCTGTGATTCCCCGATTACCAGCCAAACTCTATCATTACACTCATTTGGGTATTAGCAGTTTACTAGATTCTTAGATGGAATTATGCCCATTTTCTTACTTTAGCTTAATCTTCTTTTTCTTTTGAGCTTCTTTTTTTTTTTTTTTTTTTCTATTTTTTTTTTTTTTTGCTAATAATTTCTTTATTGTATGTGAGAACATTCTGTTTTGTCATCAATATTTTTTCATAAACTTTATCTTTTGTTCATACCAAAGTTGTCCTTGTTGTTGAGCAAATATACTGTGCTTCTACTTTCCTTAAGGACCTGAAGATATGCCTTTATTTCTATGCTTGCATCAAAGTTGTTCTCTGTGATCAATTTAGTTTTTAAGATTAGCATAGCTCTTTACATTATTTGAACATGAATTACCGCTGTGTCTGAGTCTAAGCTGTTGCAAAGACATCAAAGCTTAATCTTCATCTTCAGAATGATTCGTCCAAATCACACCTTCATCCATCTGATTGTCACCATTGCCTTAGATCCTCCTTCTCGTCCAGTTCTGCTCCCATCCTTGTTTCTAGAATTCCATGCATCTCTCATCTGTTATCTTGAGTTCCCTTGATTCTACACTCTCTAGCAAAATGGCCTGTCTTGTGGACAGCCCTCTAATATTGCCCAGGATTCTTTAGGGTTGAGGTCACGAAGCTTACCACTGGTCGATTGGTCAATGGTTCGTCTTGTGACGAGATTGACATGCCATGATGAGGGACTTTTTTGTGTAAGTCCTTGAAACAAGTCCATGCTTCGGATGAAGATTCTCCATGATGTTGTTGGAACATCAGGTTATCATTGCGGAGTTTTACGGTCCTTCCCGGTGGAAATAATTAAGCAAGGAATCGGGTAGTAAGATCCTACCATGTGGAGATGGATCCTGCTGGAAGGCGTTCAAGCCAATTGCTAGCTTGATCGCATAGGAAAATTAAAATAAACGCGCTTACCCTATTTTCACCGTCAAGGTCAACTGAGTCCACAATCCTTGAGGTGTTGGTTTGGATCCTCGAACCAAAGTCCGTAGAATGAGCATCCATTTTGCACCAACCGGATGGTGTCGAATCGAAGCGGTACCATGTTGTTCCCTGCGGGGAGCTCAGTGGGATTCCTATAGCTCTCGTGGCTTGGTTTAGAGTAATCTCCTAGAGTATGGATAGGATTCTCATCTCCCATGGTGGTTGACGAGAATGGGTTACGAAACAGATACACGAAGAAAAGATAGACTATAAGAAAGCTAATATGGGGGAATTAAATCTTACTTGAAAGGATTCAAGCAAGTAGAACTAAGCTAAACTATGATCAATACCTAACTATTCCCCAGGCGGCGGCGCCAAAAACGTCGTAGGACTTCTACACGAGAAGTTTTACAACTCCCTAGGCAGTGCACCTAATCGTTGTAGTGTAGTATAGGCAAGACTCGGGGTTGTTTATCGTTCACTCGAGGAATAGGTTGGGAAGGCCTTGATCATGGTCTAACAGAATTCTAAGGGTTGAGGGAAGATTATTTTTGTATTTTTATGTTTTATGGAAAGCAAGTAAATCATATAATTGGAGAGAGGTTTGGTTTTAGCTGTTTAAACTAAATATTAACTAAGCTACTGGTGATAACAATAAGATAAAAGACTGTGTTTATTTAATCATGTATTACTCCCTAGATTGCTTCTCCTAGTGTTGTTGCCTTGTCACACTTGTGATGATTTGTGTAACTATTTCCTAAAGCATGAACGAATTACACGAACCCACTGTCTACTTAGTATGCCGCTAGAGCAACGCACATGCAAGGTAGTATAAATACTATTACATGGCCCCTAGGAGTACACTAAGTGCATGTGAAATATATTAAGAGTGGATCAACCATATTAGGGGGCAAGGTAGTATGAAGACTATTACCCGATGGTATCCTTTTTATATAATCATGTTTTCCTAGACATATCAACATCGATACAGACAAAAGCTGGTTTTCTAAGACCTAACGTACACATCCATTACAAGAAGCAACACCAATAAGATCTACATTCTAGGTTTTATACAATCATAAATAAACATAATAAGAGGTTTAGCCAAGCATGTAAAAGATAAAGCAAGAACAATAAATCAAATAACACATAGGCATATTGAATGATTAAGTAAACCTTACTTGATTAAAACATGAATTAGAAGAGGTAAAATAGGGTTTTTAAGCCCTAAAATCATCTCCTACAGCTGCTAAACAAACTAGGGTTCGTACCCTCTTTTTATTCTAAAGTTACATACTCAAAACCCTAAATTCGGGTTTGTATATATAGGAAAAACACTGTGACGGCGTCACATTTTAATCGTGACACTGTCATGAAAGAGAATATTCTAGATAATGGGCTGGGTCGTATGCTCTGACGCCGTCGTGGAATCATGTGACTCCGTCTTGGTCTTCGTGGTGACAGCGTCATGTTGTATCTGTGATGCCGCCTCCAGCCACTGTAGAGAAATTCTTGATCAATGTTGGTGTATTTCCGTAGTCTTGTCCGTTTCTACTCCAAATGAGCCCAAGTCACGTGTAATTCTTCCAAATGCCTTCCAAAGGAGAAATACCAGAAAAGGAACGATTAAGTACCTATTTGGGCATAAATGAACGATTTAGGGGGTTAAACGACCCCGAAAAAGTGTATAAAATAACACACACAGATATTAAAGTGCATTCGTCTACTTTTAAAAGGTCATTCTCATAATATTTTTGTGTCAATCAATAAACTAATCACATTCTCAATTATTAAAAGTCGGTCTAATCTCTCTCCGTAACCATACATCTTGAGTCTTTTAACTATATCCTTTAGATTGTTGTTTTTAAAATAATTTTTGCATGTGTCTAGCTTCTAACTTTCTCTTAAAGTGTCATACACTATAAAAAACAAAACAACACCTAAAATGCAATGTCCGAGTTCCCCGCTAATATCTTAGCTATATAATAATGTCACTTGTCTACTAACTTTGTTTTGTACACACAACCATATCTTGGATTTCCTTGGTGCCCCAAAAAGTGTGAGCATATTCCAAGGGGTAGGCACATGCAAGAGTCCTACTCATATAAATTGCATCGAATTCCTCAACCATCTATGCAATTTATTTATGGACAACCGTTATAGTCAAATACAAGGAATGTAAATTTATCATGGGGACGCAATAGTAAGGGAAGCTAGGAATATGTGGGTAAATAGCAAGGAGTTTGTTAAACTAAGATGATAGAAGACTTCACTGTGATTGATACAAGCACAACCTTTATATAGGAAGATGGGAATTGGGTATTGTAAACTACGATGAAGGGATTCATTTCATCCTCCAATACTTTACCTCCTTCACTTCAACATCACCCGGCAAAAGCCTTAAGGTCCTCTTCTTCATACCTCACCTTATATACTTGAAGTACCTACCCTTCTTACAAGCCATGTTCTTATTTCTCGACCTCGTCTAAATTATCAAGCAACACAAAACGACTCAGACCTATTTCTCATATCTTCATCTCCTACCCTAAAACCTATAATACCTCGGAGCACCTAGCCTCTTCTCATTCCTCCACTATATATACCCGGAGCAATCACGACCACTCTCACATGTCTTTCTCAAACCTCCAACCTATATGCTCCAACCATAATCCACATTATACCTTTTTGCTTTGACAAAAGGGGGAGAAGGGAGTGTAAACGAGTAACTTTTAAACTTTACTATGTGTTATAGTTTACATAGTTTGTCATCATCAAAAAGGGGGAGATTGTTAGTGCAAATATTATGATATTTAATCTATACGATCTTTTTATGTTTTGGTGATGACAAACATGTGACTTGTAATACGTAACGTAAAGTGCGCAAGTTACTCGTAATCACAAATCATCAATGCATACATACATCTACATCTCTCGACGTCTCAAGTATGCATCAACACCGACATTTGTTTGCACCCGACGTAAATCACGTAAGGTATGTACAAACAACATTAAACTTGTAGGATGATCAAAGAAATAAGTTTTTGTCTTAAACTTTATATTTTTATAAATATAACAAAACTATTTCTCAAAAATTATTTAGACAAATTATTTTTGAATTATAAAGAAATGTTTTATTTGGTAATTATTTTGAATTTCAAAATCTGGTCATTTCCCTCCTAAAACAAGTGCCACTTTCACCAGATTTCACCTTCACCACAAAAAGACAAAAACAAGAGCGTCTGTAGGGGCGGTCCCTTAAATAGGTCAGCGACCCCCTTAAATATCGGCGACCCCCTAATATATATGGGACCGCCGTTTCCTGACAGACAGTTTTTTAGCTCCTATAAATAGTGGGTCACCTCCAACTATTTTTACAACCCTTTTGCATGATTTTCTTTCAGTTCTTTCTCTCTCTAGATCTCACTAAATCTCTCTAAATCTTTGATCATTCAACTTGATTAATCTTGTTTAAATGTGATCAAATCTTCTATCCTTTCCTCCTTTCCTCAAGTGCAAGAGAAGAACTTTCGTCATCGCCAAGATACGAAGTTATGTAGTCTAGTTAGTTCATTTGTAACATTTGTTACATATAAATCTAGTCCATATCTTTCATTCTTGTGTAGTTGTGTAGATCTGAATAGTGTATAAATCCGGAAATGTTGATGGTGTGTCGGTTAGTATTTTAGTCCTCAAAATACAAGTGTGGGTGGTAGATTGGTTCTAGCTAAGATTAGGACTCGACATCTAGCTTAGTGTCGAAGAATAATGTAAGCATTGGTATAAGGTTTTCTCCGTCGAAAGGGAGCTTGTTGATTAGTGAAGTAACTCTCGAGTTGGATACTCGGGGAGTAGAGTAGGGCGAAGAGGAGCTTCGTGACCGAACCACTATAAATCACCGTGTCAGTTTGCATTTTCTTTTACCTTTCGCTTTACTTATTTCTTTATATTTACCGCTTTACTTTTATACTTGCATTGTGCTTATGATTGCGTATATGGTTGTGTATATATTGTTAGTTAAGGTTGTGTAGTTCTTTGTACTAAATATTGTATGTATGGTTATATTGTTAGAATATGTGTTAGCTATTGTTAACCTATTATCGACACTTCTCATATTGCGTCAAACTTGATCGGGTAATTAATACAAAAGATTTAAAGTTTTTAAAGGAAAACGTTACTTTTTATACTTGCATTGTTGTATGTGCTGTTTTGATTTATGTAAAATGGTTGTGTATTTATTGTTTAGTTAAGGTTTTCAGTGTAATGCTTGTATAATAATAGTATGTGTGGAGAATTTTGTGTAGAATTGTGTTAGCTTTGTCTAACCTATTATCGAAACATTCTATATTGCGTCAAACTAATCGGGTAACTTGATATAAGAGAATTTATAAGTTTTTAATATTTTAAGGAAACGTATTCACCCACCCCCACGTTTACCAGCATATGAATCTGGCAATTTTTGAGATGTTGTCCCGAGTTAAAACTAAAAACCGTCATCGGTCGCGTTTAGGACTCGGATAAACTAAATTAAGTCTACTCATATTTTATTCATATTGGTCATTCTATAGTGTTACGTAGGTTACGTACACTTCCGTTTATAATTTTTACATTTTTCGCGTGCGTTTTTCGCGTTTTTGATCAAACGAAACCCTGAAAACCCGTCGCCTTTGCATGTAAACCCAAGATTAGCATTCTTTATTTGTCCTAGCATTACAATTTCATTCACCATTTTGATTCAAGTCTTCTAAATTAAATCTCATGGCATCTTTTTGAAATTGGCAAGCATGTGTTCATGTAAGAGTTGGATGGTGACACATAAGAGTGTCACTCTCATGCACAAATATTGTGCTAAACACAAGCATGTGCTAATGCAAAAACTCTTCCACTTGTTCCTCACTCCTCCATTCACCTTTTAATAAAAACATATACCATGGGTGAACAAGTTGGCTAGCATATAAAATGTGGCTCATGGTCCCGTCTTTTGACCCATGTCCAACTGAACCACATGTTCCACCCAAGCAAGACTTGCTTGATTTTTCAAGGACCCTAAACCCTACACATTTCTTACAAATACCACCTTTTCTCAAAGCTAGGGTTTCATTTTCATATTGTAAACTAGCAAAACAACTTTTTCTCTCTTCTTTGGCTCCTTAGGCCACGACAAAAAATGAAACCCACAAGGGTTCCTTATTTTCATTTTCTTCTTGAATCCAAGCACCCAAGTTTGATATTTAAGGTTATTTAAGATGTTTCCAAGCTTTGATTCATTAATTTCAAGGTTTATTCAAGAATTCAAAAGTTGGGGTTTCACTAAATTTTGGAGGTTTTTGCAAGATCTTGGTGTAGGTTATAGATCTAATGTTCAATCTTGTTTCTCCATCTATTGTAAGCTTATTTCTTGAACCTACCTATTTAATTCTTTGATTTCTTATGTTCTTGATCAAGATCTATATATTCTATTGTGTTTGTGCAAGTCTTTTAAAAATAAACAAGATGACACATGAACTAGTTATATTTTTATGGTTCTTTGATTTACATATTGTTTTGATTGTGAGTATGAGTGAGCATATGTGTTGCAACAAAGATGGAAATGAGATTAGAATAGTTTTAATGATGGTTTTGATGGTAGATTAGTAGTGAATGGGGATTAGGTTAATATAAACACTATTGTGAAGTTTGGATGAATTTACGGAGGCATTTGCGAAATATAAGGTTGCTGATACGATTTTGTTTTGAGGTTTTGGGAGATTTAAAAATGTTTTCATTAGTCAAGAAGGTAGTTTTTCGGATAGCTGTTCTTCAATTAGGATATTTTTATATATCGAACACTAAAATCAGACTTAAAACGACCGAGTTACGCTCAAATAAAACTTAAAATATTTTTCGGCTTAAAAATATTTTCATTAGTCAAAAAGGTAGTTTTTGGATAAATTGTTTTGTATAGATAGTTTTTCATATATCGAACACAAACGCAAACATGGCCTAAAATGACGTTTCCCTTCCAAAGTCGCGAAAGTTGTGTTAAAAATGCTTTATAAGTGAGATAGACCTAGTTTTCGTCAAGTTATTTTCGGACATATAATTTTATATATTAAAACGTTTTCAAGCGGGTTAGGTCCGTTTAGGTTTCGAAAGCCTTAGAAAATATTAATGTAGTGATTTGATCTTATTACGAAGGGTTAGGAGTTTGCTAGGAATGATAAAGCGATACCGTTGAACGTTACTAAAAATAGTAAGTTAGTACGAATTAGTGAAATAGAAATGAAAAGTAGACGTTTAGGTTTCGTTAGTGCGTTTATGGAATTATGGACTTGACAAATATAGGGGACGGTATTAACATCCCGAAACTTAGAACTTTCTAAAAATAGAAAGTTTCCAAAAATAGTAACTTTCCGAAAGTGGCAACTTTTTGTAAGAATGGCGTAACGTTTTTATAAACCTAATGAGTTCGTAAAGACACGTTTTTGTTAAATAAACTAAAGCACAAACACATATGGATGTCTAGTTCTTTTATAAACGTTCTATGCAACGTTTCGTTATTATTTCTCGTTCTAAGGCGCGTCTTATAATTAGGTCGCGGTTAGAGTCGTTCGGTTACTTTGTTCTCCTCGTTGATTTACTATCTCATCGTTTGCTTAAGATGAGTTCATAGCCCCTCGTTTTACTTGTTTTATATTTACCTTATAACTTTTGGAGTGAGAACATGCTCGTTTACAAACTTATTTACTCTAATGATTTCAAACTCTTATAAATGTTCGTTTGCAAACTCGGTTACATGATTGATATCACACTTTGTTTTACTTATGGATGCAATTACTTAAAGCCTTTCTTTTGGAAATACATTGGTTACTTTTAATATGGACATAGTTACTTTACGTTACCTTTTCCTGATTACGTGTTGCCTAAGTTACGAATAGACCACTAATGCCCGAACTATCATGAATGGTTAATGTCTTAACCGACTGTACTTGTTAAGTGAGCGTGATATATACCGGGTAAGTAGCGCTTAAGATTTGGGAGACACGAACAAACGGATATATACCATGTCGGATTTCACTAGGTGATCTTGGTCAGAGACCTCTTGGGCAGTTAATTTCTTGTTTGGCATATAATATGCTTCTTTGAAATGAGTCTCGGTGTCATGAGCTTAGCGTAATAGTAAATACCCTTTTCATGTGAAGTTGTATCTGTTATAACTGTCACATGGGTACTGTGAACTTGTGGTGCACACTGCTTTTGTTGAACGTTTCTGATCAGTATTCACTAAACGCTTTTGATTTCTCGCAAATGCTTTACTTAAACCTATGAATTCATCAACTTTATGTTAACGTTTTAAGCATGTTTTTCAGGTGCTTAGCCTTGGACTTCTCTGATGTGCTATGTGGAGTCTACGTGCAATATGATATCATCTTTCAAGACTTTATTATCATTCATACTCGTTGTCTTTTGAAAACTTAATTACGCTTTCGCAATGTTTTAAATTTCATTTCAAATCTTGTAAGACTTATCCATTTTTAATAAATACAACGAGTTATGATTTTCAAAACGTCCATTAGTGGTCGTTCCTTGATCTTGTGTGATGTATATTATGACGTCACGCCTCCGGACACGTATTTCGTCCAGGCCAGGTTGGGGGTGTGACAGTAAAAGAAAGCTAGAAGATATTATTGATTATTCCTAATTGTATTCATCATTTTCATTCTTTGTAAGTTTTATTTTTATTAATTTTGTATAAAAAAAGTTTTAGTTTATTGAAAATGTAGTAAAACATGTGAAATTGTCGTTTCTTAATTCTTCCATATCAAATATTTATACGAAAGTAATAGATGGTTAGGTAATCTCATTATAATCTTAGGTGAATATGTGAAAGGTAACTAGTTAATGGATTTTATGTTTTGTTTTATCATTTGATAAATGTTATACACCAATATAGAATCAGGTCTTTAACTTTGCTAATATGAAGGCCATTAAGAAATTTCATATTGCTATCGTTGGTCATATGACACATAGATGAGAATACTGGGAAGATACACAATCTTTCACATTCAATTTCTCTATTGAGTTTTATATATATGCAAGGTCATAACGGCTATTGACTACATATGAAACATTATTTTGAAAAGATGGAAATAAAACTAAATGTCTATAAAATTTTTTCTAAAGGCTGGTGTTGCAGTTGTGCGAATTATATTCACTGGTTTAGTTTTGATGGCTTAGATAATTTGTAAAAAAAATCTGCATGTGTGTTTTAAGATAAAAAGTTATGGTTTTTGAAGATCATAAATGTTTAGTCTTAATGTGTAGATGATTTATAAGTTAGTTCCTTAAGTAAAGTCGATTGTTTGAAACAAAAATAAAACATTGAAATTTTTATAATAATGGTAATAAAACTAGTGATTATAGTTATGGCTTGACTATTTATTAGTTGAATCTAGACCATTTACCGGAATTATGTTGTTTTTAAACCTTTTGAAATGGGACTAATCAAAATTTTGAATAAGCCATGTTTATGGGCTTAAAATATTTTAAAATATAGACATTGTATTGGTGTCTCAAACTTTTTTTTTAATTTTTTGATTAAAAAAAATTACAAAATTCTAAAGTACAATGCTAAAATTATATGAAAACTTTATAAAAACATATCATATTTATTTGTGTAATATTTATAAATTCTATGTCGCGACTTTATTTTTAGGTAGCTTGTAGAGTTTTACTCGGTCTCTCGACGTTTATATCTCGCTATATGTTATCGTATTTCATAAAAGTGCGTTCATAGCCCATTTTTCTATTTACTTGTTTTACAAACTTTACGGGGTGAGATTACATGCTTGTTGTACTTTGGACACAAGTGCTTTTAAAATTGTATGCTATCCAGATTAATGCATGAATATTATTGCCTAAGTTACCACACTGCAGTCCCCTTTTCTATCATGAACCGTTAATTACTAATGTAGTAAGCGCAAGTGTTATTGGTAGATCTATCAGGACTGACAATCCCTGCCTTAAATTTCTGGTTTCTAGTAGACCATGGTGCATTTAACATTTTGAGGAACTTTTTAGGTTGTTTGGCAGGCATCCTATTTTTATTTGGGGCACAGACAGTTAAGGTTTCGGGGTCATGAGCTTAGTGCTATAATACATATTTCTTTTAGACTTGGTGAATTTGTTTCTCTTGTCTACATTACTCAAATCTTGTAGTCCACTAAACTGTTTGATTCCAATAACATTACTCGATTTACGTAATCATTGTTTTATGATTAAAACCTATGAATTCACTCAAAATTATTTGTTGACATTTTTGCATGTTTATCTCAGGTTTTCAAGTATATGGCTCGGAGGGAAGCCGCACGGATTTGTACTTAGAGACTCTACACTTTATACATTCGATAAAACTTAAATCTTGAAAGCACTGCATTTTGTAAAGACTTTCTCTTGTTAAAATTTAATGAAAACTTTATCTAAACTTTATATCATGTTTGAACCTTTTTTAATATTTTAAAACTGTTAGGACCTATTCGTAAACTCTGATATTTATATTGTGAATCATTTTGAAATGTATTTTTTTTACAGTTTATTTTTGAGGTCGTTTTCTATGACTTGTACTTTGTGACTATAAAGTAGCACCCCATGTTGCCTTTCCGCTGCTGTCAGATTTTGAGGGTGTTACAGAAGATGTGGGAGGTATGCTGGTTGAGACTTCAAGGGAATCAAAAAACCTCAAAAAAGAAAAGTTAGAACCGAGTGGTGACGAAACACAGTGTTTGAATAACAAAAGTTGGTTGCCATGCTTTGGTGATCTAAGGACATTGATTATGCATGAGTCCCACAAGTCAAAATATTTCGTTCATCCGGGTTCCGACAAGATGTACCAAGACATAAAGAAATTTTACTGGTGGCCCAACATGAAAGCCGATATTTCCATTTATGTTAGCAAGTGTTTGACATGCCTAAAGGTTAAAGCTGAACATCAAAAACCATCTGGTTTGTTGGTGAAACCTGAGATCCCTCAGTGGAAGTAGGACAATATCACCATGGATTTAATCACCAAGCTTCCTAAGACGTCAGGTGGTTATGATACCATTTGGGTGATTGTAGACCGACTTACTAAGTCTGCACACTTTTTACCGATGAGGTAAAATGACTCTATGGACAAATTGACAAGATTGTACTTGAAAAAAGTGGTCACGAGACATGGAATACCAGTCTTGATCATTTGTGACCGTGACAGTAGATTTATGTCAAATTTCTGGAGGTCATTCCAGAAGGCTTTGGGTACTTGTTTGGATATGAGCACTGCTTACCATCCGCAGGCTGATGGGCAAAGCGAAAGAACCATTCAGACACTAAAAGAAATGTTACGCGCTTACGTGATAGACTTTGAAAATGATTGGGATAGACACTTATTGAGTTCTCATACAACATTAGTTATCATACTAGCATTAATGCTGCACCATTTGAGGTGCTTTATGGTCGTAAGTGTCGTTCACCTGTTTGCTGGGCCGAGGTCGGAGACACTCAGCTTACCGGTCCAGAAATCATTCATGAGACAACCGAAAAAATCATTCAAATCAAACAAAGAATTCAAGCCGCTCATGATCGACAAAAGAGTTACGTTGATGTGAGGCGTAAGCCTTTGGAATTTCAAGTTGGAGACAAGGTTATGTTAAAAGTTTAGCCTTGGAAAAGGGTTATTCGTTTTGGCAAACGGGGGAAGTTGAACCCGAGGTACATTGGGCCTTTCAAGGTGTTGGCAAAAGTGAGAACCGTTGCTTATAGACTCGAACTTCCTCAACAATTAAGCAGGGTTCATAGCACATTTCACGTATCCAATTTAAAGAAGTGTTTATCCGACGAGCCATTGGCAATTCTGTTGGATGAAATACATATCGATGACAAGCTTCACTTTGTTGAAGAACCAGTGGAGGTCATGGATCGTGAGGTCAAGCGGTTGAAACAAAGGCGTATTCCCATTATCAAAGTTTGATGGAACTCTAGGAGGGGTCCTGAGTTCAC
The DNA here is from genome assembly GCA_026074375.1 of Tanacetum coccineum. NCBI lineage: Eukaryota > Viridiplantae > Streptophyta > Magnoliopsida > Asterales > Asteraceae > Tanacetum > Tanacetum coccineum. The sequence goes on from BQNB010048887.1 coordinate 19,341, forward strand.
ATGGGAATGTGAAGATCATTTTTGAAAGAAGTATCCACATCTCTTCACAAAAACCGTACCCTCGACAAGTGACGCGTCTTGAGCCTTGAATACAAGGCTCCTTTAACAGGGGAAGACTGTAACAATCCGTTATTCAGGTCATTTTATGACTCAATACTTTCCATTATTTATTTTTAGACTTTTACACGTTTACTTTTAATTTTTATCGTTAAGTTAAATCGCGTAAACTAAAAATCAACATTCAACGTAAACGGGCATCAAACAAATAAAAGTTTATGTCAAGTAAGTGTTATATAATTATTAAGAAGATAATTATTGACTTTTCACTTTTTATTTTTATTTGTTACGTAAAACGTTTACGTTTCGCAATAAAACTACATCCATGCATGCATGTAAGCACATAAACCCATCTATACTTCAACCAATACCCACTACATCCATGTGTGCATGTAAGAACATAAACCTATCTACACTTCAGTGTCATGAGCTTAGGGAAACGTAATTACATTTTGTGATATTGTATGTGTTACATTATTGCGCACTTGAAATCTTGCGGTCCTACTTTATACAATACTTAAACCTGTGAATTCACTAACTTTATGTTGACATTTTAAAGCATGTTTTTCTCAGGTCAATAAGGTGTAAGGGCAAGGATACATTGGATGTCGTTATTTTGGGAGTCATATTGCATAAAGATTTACTTGCATTACATTTTGAAGAATATATGTTATGTAGTTAAATGTTTACATTTTCAAGGATGAACAAGTTAAGCTGTGAGCTTTTGTAACAAACAATTTCATTAAATCCAATGTATTATTTTTAAACGACTCATTTATAGGTCGTTCTCTCATATCTTGTGCTATTGATCTATGAAGTAACACTCCCGGACTCTTATTCTGCTGCGACCCCATTTGGGGGTGTTAGACCTATCATGAGGATAGGTTTCTCTTTCCCTTTCGTGGCGGGTTTTGCTTTTACAACGTGGGCGGCCCACTCTCCGGGTTGAGCGTTCGTTTGCTTAGCTTTTCCTTTCCTGATCCCCTTTATTAAGTGGGTCAACTTCCCTGACTTGACGGCCTCTTCTATCTTGTTTTTTTAATTCTCTGCAGGCGTCGTGTCGTGGCCATAGTCTTGGTGAAATTTACAATATTTGGACACGTCTCTGGCTTTAGATATTATCCTAGGAGGCTTTGTGAAAGTTTTTACTACTTTCTCAGAGGCCAAGATTTCTTTGGGAGTTTTGGTGAGGCTTTGTAAGATTCTGGGGGTAGGTTCTTTGTGGGGACTGTACCTGTCTCATCTTTCTCTGTTCTTCCTTCCTGACCCTTCCCATGGTCTTCCTTTTTGCGGCTTTTCTCCTGTGTTGTTGTCCATGAAGACGACAGGTCGGCCTTCGGAAGCCGTTTCTTCTGCTTGTAGCCAGGAGTATACTTTGTCCATGAGTCCATCGTAGCTTTCTGGGAGTTCTGTGGATATGAATTTGACCAAAGATTTTATCTTCACCCCATGCACAAAACCTACTATCCTTTACTTTTCATTGAGTTTTGAGATTTGGGCGGTTTCGTCCATGTACCGATGATGAAAGCTCGAACGCTCTCTCACTCCTTTCTTTTTATCCCGTTAATAGCTAAGTGTATCCTGGTATGCTTTTTCTGTTGGTTGAAATGGGTTCGAAACCTCTTCTTTAGGTCTTCGTAGTTCAAAACCACCCCTTTTAGGAGGCTATTCCACTAGACCCTTGCGGCGTCTTTTAGTATATAGACGGACATATGACATGAGACCGGAATCACCCATTTATCCATTTTGGTTGCTCCCTCGAAGGCGTGTATGAAGTCATTCGGGTCACCCTTCCCATCATAGTACCCTACGTGCGGCGGAACTCTAAGACCATCCGGAAGTTCAAATTCCTCAATCCACTTGGTTAGTGGGGAGGGGCTTTCTTTGTCATTCATGTGTCCTCTTTCTGGGTATCTAGTATAGTACACCACTCCTGGGAGGTCTCCTTGGCTGGGAGGATGGTGGTTATACAAAGGGTAAATTGGGTGCGGGGGGTGAGAGCTGTTAGGATTATTGATTGGATAAACGTTGTTTGGGAGGTAAACGTTATTTCGAGGATAGATGTTGTTCGGAGGGTAAACATTATTCGGAGGATAGATGTTGTTCGGAGGGCAAACAATATTCGAAGGATAGATGTTGTTCGGAGGGTAAACATTATTTGGAGGATAAATGTTGTTTGGAGGGTAAACATTATTCGGAGGATAAATGTTGTTTGGTGGGTAAACATTACTCGACGAGTAAATGTTATTTGGTGGGTAAACATTAATTTTGATGTTTGGAATTACACTAGATAATATAAGGCGTCAGATTATGACAACTCTGGCCCCGCACCCCAACTACAAAAGACTTCTGATCATAATCGTTCAGAACTCGGCATTCAAGACCACGACAATGAACCTTTAAGTTTGAAGCTGGTTACAAATGTTACTCCTCCAGCAGACACAAATGCTCCGTCATTACAAGAGTTGGATTTTCTATTCAGTCCTTTGTTTGAAGAATACTTATTTGCAGAAAATCAAAGTGTGTCAAAGTCTTCCTCTCTCTCTCTCTCTGATAATTCTAAACATCAAGACACACAACCTGTAGCAAATATTCAACCTACAACAGAACCAATAACTCCAATAACAAATGTTAATGCTGAGGATAACAACAATTATCAAGCAGCAGATGCACAAATTGACGAAAACGAATTTTACAACATCTTTAGTACACCGGTACGTAAAGAAGCTGAGTCATCTACTCGCTATGTTGATAATTCACACATGCATACATTCTACCAACGTCGTCAATCTGAACACCAATGGACCAAAGATCACCTGTTAGAACAAGTTCGTAGAAATCCATCCAAGCAAGTGCAAACCAAATGACAACTTGCAACACATCCTGAAATGTGTATGTTCGCGCTCACCGTGAGTACTGCTAAACCGAAAAGCATTAAGGATGCAATGGAAAATTCAGCATGGATCGAGGCAATGCAGTATGAGCTTCATCAATTTGACAGACTACAAGTCTGGGAACTCGTCGACAAACCATTTGGAAAGACAGTCATCAAGCTAAAGTGGTTATGGAAGAACAAAAAGGATGAAGATCAAACTGTCATTCGCAATAAGGCACGACTTGTAGCTAAGGGATATACTCAGGAAGAAGGTATTGATTTTGAGGAATCTTTTGCTTCATTCGCTCGCTTGGAAGCTGTTCGGATTTTCGTCGCCTATGCTGCACACAAATCTTTTCCAATCTACCATTAAAGGAGGAGGTTTATGTTGCACAAACAGATCGGTTCGTTGATCCTAATCATCCAGAAAAAGTTTACTATCTAAGGAAAACTCTATATGGATTGAAGCAAGCTCCAAGAGCCTGGTATGATGAACTCTCAAATTTCCTGATGTCCAAAGGTTTTACTAAAGGTACAATTGACCCAATTTTGTTTATGATAAGATACGGGGAAGAAATTTTAATTGTGCAAATTTACGTAGATGACATAATTTTCGGGTCTACAAACTCTAAATATTCTAAAAAGTTTGAAAAACTAATGCACGGTCGATTTGAGATGTCCTTAATGGGGGAATGAAATTCTTTTTAGGACTTCAGATCCACTAATCCCCATGAGGTATCTTTATCAACCAGGCCAAGTACGCTTTGTAAATACTTAAAAAGCATGGTATGGAAAAATATGATAGCCTTGGTACACCATTGGCTACTAAACCTAAACTGGATGCAGACTTGAGTGGTACACCCATTGACCAAACAAAATACCGTAGTATGATCAGGTCATTCATGTATCTGACATCTAGTAGACCAGACATAGTGCAAGCAGTATGTTACTGTGTACGGTATCAAGCAAGACCAACAGAAAAGCACCTCAAATAGGTTAAAAGGATCTTTAGATACTCATGTGTGTTTTGCAAGCTTTAAATTTATAATACTAGAAATACCGATTTTTACAAAAAATACAACACTCGGGAAGTATACCCGTTCGTGTATAGTATAGCTTTTAGGTAAATCCAGGTCGTTCCACGAGAATTGAAGTTTTCACAGTTTGTAATTAAGGTGCTAAGGTTAATAAGATTGTCATGGATCAAATTAACCAAATCTTACATATGAATAAGGTATGTTTGTTTAGGAAATGATCACTTAGATAATGATGTGTTTTATAAGTTTAGAAAATAGAGTTATCACAAGTTATAAATCCTTTCGGCCTTTAAATATAACTAGTGATTATATCGATTAATAACAACAAATCCTTTCGGCCTTTATAAGTTATTATAATTAATATATTAGATGGATTGATAGAACACATGTATAAAGAAACCTTTCAGTCTATTTTCTTATATAAAATATGTTTTACCAATTCAATAAACACATATCCAAACGCTCTGTATCCAAGATCACATATCGCCCAAACAAACACAAGATGACTACTCCATGATCAAATAAGTAACAAAACACATAACATTCATCATGAATTCAGTAAAGATCATATTCAAAGGACTCACAAGTTTTCCCAACGAAAACTATATTATATTCAAAGTAAACCCGAAAACTATGAAAAAATCTGTCACAGTCACTTATAGATTCGAATTACACTTCAATGCTACTTCCTTGGATAGATTATAATCTGGAAATTAATGGTGGATAGTGGTGGTAGTCGATGCTCGTGATGGTGGTTTGGATCAAAGGTTTTTGAGGCCTTTATCACCAAAAACACTTCTTCTAAAGTGTTGTAAACGAACTTGGGGTTTGTGTTTGTAAGATATATGGAATGGGGTGATTAGGGGCTATATTTATAGGCTAAAAATGGGCCAAAGTGCACCGCACAAACTTATTTGTGCGCCGCACATCGGGTGTTAATGCACTTAGCATTTAATTGCATTTAATTTTTCCTCAGACTGAAAAGTGCGCCGCACTTTGGCCAAAACCACCACACTTTCTGCATATTTAACAGTTGGACTTTTTCATGGTTGTAGATAATTGAATTCTCTTTCTGTGGCCGCTTGAATCAACTAAAACGGAATTCGTATGACCGAGTTATGGCCAAAACAGTTAACAGGTGTCGGGAAATCATTAACTTGAGTTATTTCTTCGTCTAAGCTTCAATTCTCCGTGTATTCTTTCGTTTTCCTCCACGACATGTACCTAGAACATATAATAGCAAATATACTTGATTAAGTACCAAAAGTTAATGAGAAATGATCAAATAAATGCAAATAACGCAGCGGAAAACATGTATAATTTAGGCGTTATCAAATCCCTCCACACTTAGCTATTGCTTGCCCTTAAGCAATTAAAGCGAGAAAACAAGATCATTTATCATGACGTGGAGAAAAAATCATTTTAACATTAACAAGTGTTTACCAGTTTTATAACTTTTCAGGCATAGACATATAACAGAGCACCTCACAAAGGGAAAGTGTTTGTTTTTGAATTCACATGAGTCACTCAGATAGGGTTTTTTTTATTTGTGAAGTCACTTAATTGCACAGACATAATATAGGTTGCTACCATATGCTTGTACTAGACACATAAACATGCCTGTTGCGGCGTGAGCACCTAGACAAAAATCTCAAAGAGGCAAAACGTGATAACGATGAGGGTGAATAGCGGATACTTGATTCCATGTGCCAGAACTTTGCCTTATACTTCGAACTTTTATTATTATTTTATCTTTTCTCTTTTTTTCTTCTTTTTTTTCTTTGAAGATTTCTTTTCATTCCAGATACCGCGATAACTAAAGCTGGCACAAAACTTCTTCTTCATTGAGCACTTTTTTCTTGTTGTCGGGATACTTCGGGGATCTCAACACTAAAAGCGAGTGCTGCATGTACATGATTACATAGGGGTTTATTTTACCTCTTATCATACGACTTTTTCTAAAAATTAACCTGACTGCAGTCTAGTAAATGATGATCAAGCACAAGTTCTGGAGCTACTAAATTACCGGCCCACTCATATAACTTTATACCAATATCAATGTTCCAGAAAAGGTGACAAAGACCATATGTACACATCCGTAGCGACAGAATAGACACATATGACTGCATTCAACCCTAACTCAAACAAGCTAAAGGCAAAAATTATCTTGGGTATCAAAGATGGATACCCGAATTCCTTAAGATCTAGATGCGAACCTTACAATTTAAGTGGGTTGATTTTGTGCTAGTTAAAATGTCAATCTGGTTGGATTTGTCTTACTAAGCGTATGTATTTTTTTATTTTTTTTGGGAAAGCAATATATAAATTTTTAAATTTTCCAGAAAATATCAGTTGAAAGTTTAAAAGTTTCTGCAAGGCAAACATGGAGGGGCATGATTAATTTTTCCTATTTGCTACCCCTCCACACTTAAGTTAAACATTGCCCTAAATGTGAGAACTGATAAATATAGAAAATAAGGAAAATTAAGGGAAAACGGTACTTCCAGAGGTTCTTAATTTCTCTGTTGAATTCTGAAAAAAAATATGGCGCAAAACCGAACGCCAAGCATGTGTATTCTACCACATGTAATATAATACTCCAATTATATAAGTCTCCAAGTGTAAAAAACCAACCACCACTCCAAGCTCCACTTGTTTTATTTAATCTGCATAATAAACTCAACTACGAGAAAAACATTAAATACAAAAGCGCACTTTCGTAGGCACCACGGTTGCATTTAGCGTATGCAACAAGCCTTTAAACCCCTCGGTCTCCCGAGTAGACGAGATATAGTCTCGTGAGGGTTTCTAGCGAACACACCCACAAAGTTCCAAACATTCTTTTTGGATGCAGAAATCGTGTAAGAAATACATGGGCCCATGCACATCAAACTACATATTTTTTGTTTTATATATATATATATATATATATATATACATATATATATATATATATATATATTAGTATTTTAATAGGTTTATTATTATTATTTACTATTACTACTATTATTATCATTATAATTAACTTGATTTAAGATTCCTTAATGATACGGTTTAAGTGGGAATGATACACTCTTAAACATTTAGGGTATGGTATTTTTGGTATGTACTCACGGAAAGGATATTCTTCTGTTTTGACCATGTGATATCCCTTTTTTGATGTCTTAATAGGTCGATCTTTTTCGATTTTATTGCAAACGATGATAGGAGGTGGTGGATCTTTTTGAATTTTTGGAGAATCATCGGACTTTCCACTCCTGGTAAATACGGCATTCACTTGCTCGGTGTGAGTTTGAGGAGGAGGTGGGTCAGTCCTATCGGTTTGTTCTGAAGATACATTTTGAGATTTCAACCACTCATCTATTTTTCTTTCCATGTTTTTAATTTTAGTTTGGAAATTCTTTTCATTTTGCTTCATTTTTAAAATCATATCGTTAACATTGTTTTTGACAAACATATTTGAAACTCTTTGATCATCCAAGAATTTAGTCATTAATTTTTTGAAATCAGTTTTAGATTGAGGTTCTTGGTTGACTATTTTAGACTCTTTGTTAAGTAAAACACCAGTGGTTTTACCATCATCTCTGGCAAAAAGTTTCCAATGAACAGTTCTCATGCTACGAATTCGTCTTTTGAAATCTTCGAGATCATTTTTCACATCATTATTTAATTCTGTGAGCGATTTCTCGAAATCATTACGATCATAATGGGATTGACGAGAAAACAAATCATGAGAATTTCGGTTTTGATAACCTTCAGATTGGATGTAATTGGCTTCATGATGTTCACACATCGGCGTGTTATCGTTCAGGTAGTTTTAGAAGCGTTTCCCTCTCTAAGCTCATTGTATTTTTTATGTATATCTTGCAATTCTTTATTTAAGCTTATAACTTGAGAATCTATTTTTATAGTTAGAGCTGTCAATTTTTCCATTAATTGAGAATTATCAGTCTTACTATCACTTCCATCGGCGAAGGACACAGATTTTCGATGATGTTTGTTTTTAGATTTAATGGGCCAATCATGTTCGAAAAGGACTTTGTCCTCGAGAAATTTAAAAGCTTGATTTAGACTTTTGTAGAGGAAGATTCCTCCGGCAGTTATGTCTAGGATTGTTTGAGTGGGTTCGTCTAGACCGTGATAGAATATTTGAATAATAGCTCCCTTGGTCAGACCGTGTCCATGACATTTTCGAAGCATGTTCTTGAGTCTTAACCAGGCTTCGGTTAGACTTTCACATACGTTTTGAGAGAAATTTCTGATTTCAAGCAAAAGATGGTTAAATAATGAAGGTGGAAAGAATCTATTTATAAAAGCTTTTCTCATTTGTTCCCACGATGTTATAGACTCTTCATTAAGTTCGTGAAACCATATTTTAGCTTTATCACACAAGGAAAAGGGAAATATCAAAAGGTTGACACTTTAACTTTGAGTTTCACCATATTTGAACATGTCGTAGATTGCGAGGAATTCACGGATGTGGTTATGCGGATCGGCCACAGATAACCATCGAATTTATTTTCCCGAATCATTTTCAAGTGGGTACTATTGATAACAAAGTTGTCATCAACATCGAGTTGAATAATGGCAGAATTAGGATTCGGTGCTACAGTCTTAGCACTTTCCCACATATGTTGATCATCAGGATCGAGAATTATTTGTTTGGGTTCAACATCCTCTCCAGGTATATTTATAACAACAAAGTCATTAACGGAAGAATGTTGGGTTGAAGATTCGATCCGAATGTATTCTTTTCGGAACATTTTAAATTTACAAGTCCTTGTTATTAAATTTTTATTAAATTTACATATTAAATTCACAAGTTTTTTTCCAAAAGATATTGAATTTATACATACGTTAAGCATTTTGCAAAAAGACATTTATATATATATAATTAAGGCTAATAGGATAATATTCAAAATAAAGTAAATTATTTTCATACATTTTTTTTATAATTTTTATTTTTATAGATTTATATATATATATATATATATATATATTTTAATTTAATTATATATATCAAATAAGGATAAATAAATAAAAGAATTTTTTTTGGATAGGCACGACGTACTTTAGGAAAAGTGCGCCGGCTTTTTTGAAAATTTTATGTTTTTTTCGAATATTATGATAAACTAGATAAAATACACAAGGCATATAATCAGATAAAATACAATTCCAAATGATTATAGAACCTAAGACTACCAGATTGGGGGTTTTGGTTTTGGATTTTTTGAAATAAGATTCTGTTTGTGAAAATTTGCATAAAGTGCGGCGTACTTGGATAAAGTACGGTGTAATTTCTGGGTTTTTAGGAAAATCGGCGCACAAATATAATGTGCAGCGTACTTCCTGGAGAAAAATGATTTTTGGTTTTCGTTTGCCAGAAAATGATACGGTGAGTTTAAAAATTTTGTGAAACAAAATAGCACCAGAAATAAGCAACAAACTATAACAACTTAAATAATTCACCGGCAGCGGTGCCAAAAACTTGATGTGTGTTTTGCAAGCTTTAAATTTATAATACTAGAAATACCGATTTTTACTAAAAACACAACACTCGGGAAGTATACCCGTTCGTGTATAGTATAACTTTTAGGTAAGTCCAGGTCGTTCCACAGGAATTGAAGTTTTCACAGTTTGTAATTAAGGTGCTAAGGTTAATAAGATTGTCACAGATCAAATTAACCAAATCTTGCATATATCGGATATTATAACGAAAGTGAATAAAAGATGATTCAATCTAATGATTAAGGTATGGTTGTTTAGGCAATGATCACTTAGATAATGATTTGTTTTATAAGTTTAGAAAATAGAGTTATCACAAGTTATAAATCCTTTCGGCCTTTAAATATAACTAGTGATTATATCGATTAATAATAACAAATCTTTTAGGCCTTTATAAGTTATTATAATCAATATATTAGATGGATTGATAGAACACATGTATAAAGAAACCTTTCGGCCTATTTTCTTATATAAAATATGTTTTACTAATTCAATAAACATATATCCAAACGCTCTATATCCAAGATCACATATCGCCCAAACAAACACAAGATGACTACTCCATGATCAAATAAGTAACAAAACACATAACATTCATCATGAATTCAGTAAAGATCATATTCAAAGAATAAACAAGATTTATACCAACTTCAAGAGCAAATATTGATGATTTCACAAGTTTTCCCAACGAAAACTATATTATATTCAAAGTAATCCCGGAAACTATGAAGAATTCTGTCACAATCACTTATAAATTCGAATTACACTTCAATGCTACTTTCTTGGATGGATTATAATCTGGAAATTGATGGTGGATAGTGGTGGTAGTCGATGGTGGTGATGGTGGTTTGGATCAAAGGTTTTTGAGGCCTTTATCGCCAAAAACACTTCTTCTAAGTGTTGTAAACGAACTTGGAGTTTTTGTGTGTAAGAGATATGGAATGAGATGATTAGGGACTGTATTTATTGGTTAAAAATGGGCCAAAGTACGCCGCACAAACTTATTTGTGCGCCGCACATCGGGTGTTAATGCTCTTAGCATTTAATTGCATTTAATTTTTCCACAGATTGAAAAGTGTGCCGCACTTTGGCCAAAACTGCCACACTTTCTGCATATTCAGCAGTTGGCCTTTTTTATGGTTGTAGATAATTTAATTCTCTTTCCGTGGCCGCTTGAATCAACTAAAACGGAGTTCGTATGACCGAGTTATGGCCAAAACAGTGAACAGGTGTCGGGAAATCATTAACTTGAGTTATTTCTTCGTCTAAGCTTCAATTCTTCGTGTATTCTTTCGTTTTCTTCCACGACACGTACCTAGAACATATAATAGCAAATATACTTGATTAAGTACCAAAAGTTAATGAGGAATGATCAAATAAATGCAAATAACTCCGCAGAAAACATGTATAATTTAGGCGTTATCAGATACTTAAAGGGTTATTTGCATTGAACTAACCGCATTTTCATGTTTTCAAAGGATTATGGCTTTGAACTAACCGCATTTTCGGATGCTGATCATGCTGGATGCATTGATACTCGTAAAAACACTTCTAAAGGAATATAGTTCCTAGGTGATAAGTTAGTCAGCTGATGTAGAACGAACAAAAAACTACATCTGCATGTCCATCAACCCGAAAGCATTAGAGTACGTGGCGTTATCTCAAGTGTGCCAAGTAATGTGGAATGCGGACACAACTTAAGGATTCGCTTTGATTACAAAACAAAATACCATTGAACTGGCGACCTCAGCCACACAAGTAAAACACCTCATCTGGTGTGACAATATCTCTTAACATCCAGAACACCCAGTACTACTCGAATACCACTGATCGCAGAGCGCACAGACCTAACACCCCTAATATTTCACTCTCGATCCACACAACGCGCGCGACTCAACACGATCGCAGAAAACACAATGCGAGATGACTCTCGGAACCGACATTCTCGCAGACACCAATATCTCTCTGGTCAACACATTTAGCTGACACACTGGTACTCTCACCATCAACTTGAGACTCTACGCGCGAACAGATGAAGACGAAGTCTCACAGCGTACCTCATCACTGAAGCACATACAGCTCTCACGTATAAGTATTCTGATGCAAATGCGCTGTGCGCATACAGCCATACAGTGCAACACGAACTGCGCGTTCAGCAAGAACAACATTCCTCGACGGGACTTATTTACATAACTATCATATTCTGAATACACTCATCCACTACTCTAGTGCTCTTATCTCTCTCTCACACAAGAGTCTAGTTCGCCGCTCTAATTGACGAGTCCTCCTACACCCAGAGAGCTACTTAGGAGAATACACTTACAACAGAAGGCACACAATACAGCAGTTAAAATACAAAAATATAAAACCTATAAAACCAAATACAAAAATATAAAATTTCAAAAAGCAAATACAAAATCAGAAAATAAAAAAAAACCAAAAAGAATCTTATCAACATGTCTCTTGGAATCGATAACATTTACGTACCTAGAAATGTCGATTAATTTTGACACGGGTGTGTAAATAAAGTTCGAGCAAGAGTTCAAAAGTTTCAAAACATGTCATTTCTAATCTTCTTGATGGCTTATGTGAAAATCAGTACATAACCCGGACTTCAAATAAAGGAAAGTTTATCTATAAAGACAACTTATCCTAACAACGAGAAAATTATCTTTTCTCGGTCTTTAGCAGTTCTTACAATACATTCAAGGTTTTGTGCTCAAGAAAAGGAAAGTGTACGCATAAGTGCGCTTATCCTGAGAGTTAGAAGAGAAGTCTTCTAACATGTGTTTTTCAAAGAGTTGAACATAATTTTTCAAAAAAAATTCAATGACAATTCATAATCTTTCAAAATTGTGTGTTTAACACTCCTTCCCTCACAAAGCTTTAAAAGACGACAATCTTACAATTGGTTCTATCTTTGAGGGGGAGTTTTTCAAAAGCCAAAGTTTTTAATGTTTTTGAATACATCAACTCATGACAATTTTTATGTATTCAAAATATTATAAAAAGTCTTTTAATAACAACTCAGTAATAATAATGACAACTCAATAAAATGTTTGTTACAAGAAGATCCAGTGTTTGAGTACAATTTTTCAAGAATTCTTCAATGACAATTCATAATCTTTCAAAATTATGTGCTCAACACTGTCTCACCCTTAATTTTATATTCTTATCTTTTTAGCAACTTGATATCATTTATTATTAGTGTCACACATATAAAATTGAGGGAGGTACAAAAAGAAAGCGACCACATAATCAGATGCTTATTAACAATTTTCTCCTCACATGAATTATCAAGACTAAATTTTAATCACTGGTATTTCTAAAGAATAAGTGTATTAAGTATTTAATTAAGTAACGGGATAATATGTATTAAAAATGTGATCTAAAAATAATTAGTAATCTAAAGACTGAAAGAGTGTTTTTACTTCTCTACCCACATTTCAAAACATTAAAATACGTTTCTGGATTTTAATCGATGCACGTGTGAAGTGAGTAGTTTTTCAAAGATGAAACATCTCATAGCGGTCCAAACGATTTTTTTGTACTTGCTATTATACACTTCCGATTGATATTTCAATGGATTTATGTTACAATCAAATACCCAACAACCTATTAATTCACGACGATTCTGAAGTCATAAGGTGGTTAGGTTAGGTATTAGTCCTATGATCCAAATCCAGAACCTGGGGGATCATACCCAAGGACACTCCATAGTTAAAATAGGCTATCCTTTAGGTTATGATTTGAGAAGAATAAAAACAGTGAATAATGCGTTGACTAAGACCATGAGTTAACACTTGGAACGAATACACAACAAGGTGTTAGTAAAGACGTACTGGTAAAACATTTGAATGTTTGATAGAGGACGAAAGAAATGTAGAGTATAAAAGGGTGAAAAGAAAATAAGACCTCCCACAAACGTTAGGCAAGAAATCAGGTCTCTAAAACATATACTATCAGGTTTCTCACAAAGATGAAATTATTGAATAGCAAGACAAAACAATCATGGACCCAGTGATGCATTACACAACCCTTCCTAGCCATTCAAGTTTCTCTCAAAAATATAGCTTGTCCCTTATTTAGTCATCGGAGAATGACACAACGACATCTATTGACTTGTCTCACTCCGAGTTATAGTTGAATATTGAATAGGTGTGCAAGTCTGCATATCAGCCTCCGAGATACTAAAACCATAAACGCACAAATCGAGTGTATAGACAGCCAAGAGATCAATAAAATAAATCACATTAGGGACACTATTTATAAACTACTTGTTAAGCAACTATTAATTCACTAGACTGTTAACAAGAGTCCTTTAACAGACATTGTCCTCTGTTATTGCTGCCATTGAACAATTCATAGTGCGAGATACCTTTAGTAGTTCACAGTGAACGAGTAATGGAAATCCTTCCATTGTCCATCATCAAATAGCACTGCAGGTAAGTTGACTTGCGAGATTCTATACTGATATCAAGCTTGGCCCCACTAGGATTGATCGATCTATAAGTGTCTATAAATGCCTTGATGATCTCAAACAAATAAGATAGTAACATCTGATTTCACTCTATACCGTGTTAGTTTGACTTGAGACGTCTGGTAAGACAAATAACAAAGCTATACGATGAGTACTAATGCATATAGCGTTAGAAGTATCATATACACATTGAGCGGAAATCCTAGAGTCAAGGAGATTTTTCCTAAATTTTTAAATCTATCCCTATCACAAGTTTACTAATATTCATATTGTAGAAAACGGCTCCCTCTCTACAGAATTCGGAGAGGTTAATTGTAAATCAGAATCATGACGAATGACAAATCCATATTCGTCCATATTTGTTGTTTGTCACTAACATTAAAATGCAGGTACTAACGACGGTGTTACAACCTCATTCCAAGCTAGAGAGTCGGATTCATTACCATTGCTCATTATTCAATCTTAAAGACATACATTTTGGCATCATGATCCAAGAATCAAAGAAAGCAAAAGTCAAACAAAGACAAAGACATCCACAACTTTGATATCTCAGAATCATCCTTAATGCGAAAAGTACAAAAAACTTTTCAAGGTGAGATTGAGTTAGCAAGCTTCTCATGTATTATGCAAAGTTGATTCAAGTTGGAGTCACAGACACAAGAACGCAAGATGGAAAAGGAACAGACAAAGAACCAAACAAGGAAAATATTTAAAAGATCTCAGAACTCAAGACAAAGTCAAAATACAGTGACAAAGGCTTAAGATCAAAGATCAAACAGCGATGAAGGAACAAGCCTACACCAAAGATCAAGTCTAAGAACAAACTCAAGATCTCAACGACAAACAATCTCAAGTAAACCCAAGATCATGAACATGTGAAGCTTGGATCCAGTAGGAGACCTACGAGATATCTTAGTGGAAGATTGAGTTAGCTTAAAATTGTCTCGGATTTAGTAACGTGCATAAAAAATTGTTTACACTAAAGGCTGACACTTAGTCACTAATAATGACTATTATATAGTTAGGTGTCCACTAGGCCTATAAATACTCCTCCTAATACATCATAGGAAGGGTGAGGATTATCATTTGTATCAGCAAAGTGTGTGTTGGTGTGTTAGACTTCCCTTCTCTATCTAGAAACACATCACACCTCATCCCTTTTTGTCCTCTATTTTTAATATAGGCTTTCTTTCGAGCTTTATCCACTCGAATCCTCCAGATGTTGTTTTGCAATGAATCTAAGTGATATAACAATTAAGTAGCAGAAGCCTAGAGTCGTTTCGAGTTATGTGG
Organism: Tanacetum coccineum; assembly: GCA_026074375.1. Classification (NCBI taxonomy): domain Eukaryota; kingdom Viridiplantae; phylum Streptophyta; class Magnoliopsida; order Asterales; family Asteraceae; genus Tanacetum; species Tanacetum coccineum. Next base: position 34,588 of record BQNB010048887.1, read on the forward strand.
TTTGCTTATATTGAGGTTTTTGTGGTTTATTTTTGTCGTTAATAATGCTTTTTCGTGGCTAATTTGTTAACCAAAAGAAAAGTCCCGGGTGTTTCCTGTTGATGTGCTTTATTATTGTACACAAGCTTAAAACTCTTCTTCTTGCCTAATGTTTCTAGCTCTTTAGGTACAAGTGTTTTATTGTTTGTAAAGCTTATTCTCGAAAGATTCATAGTTCTTTTTAAGATTTATAGAGTTAACACGAAACATTATAAGAGTGGAACATATTTTTTTCGAGTGTAAAACACCATAAGTTTAGTGATTTTATGTCTTGATATAGCTTAGTAATAAGCTTCATAGGTTGAGTACAAAAGAAATCAAAAGCAAAAACGTCAAAAGTATAATTCTTTCTAAAGTGATTTGAAAAAGTGTTAGTTTATCCAAGATTTTGAAGGAGGAGGAATATTCCTTGAAGGAGGAGGAATATACCACTTTGCTTAGGAGAAACATACACTGTTTTTTCATTGGGAGGAATATACCACTTTTATTAGGAGAAACGATAAGGCTGTATTTTTCCAATTGGGGAGGAAATAATACCACAATCATTGAGGAGAAACCTACCCCAGGAGAAAATATACTCTCAAGCGATTTATCAACACTACGATGAGTTTATACACTCAGGAGGATCTTCAATTAACACCTGTTTTCTCGTCAAGAACCAATCTTAATCACCTCCACACACCAAAGCAATCACATACACATTAATGCTAAGCTAAAACGATCCTATACAAGATTCACTAAAACGACAAAACGGCTATGGAGTTTAGGTTAAAATGACAAGTCATCACGGAGTTGATTTGGTATCCCTTATTTGAGATTGAAGTGGGTTTCACAAAGGCGTCTACTTATTTCATTATCGAGACTTCCTTATACTTTTTACCCCTTTTCTTCAAACTCAATCTATTGATTGATGACTTGCTTGAGCACAGAAGGAATATGATTAAGACTTGGATTATCTAGTTATACATGATGTAATGAGTTACATTGTAGTACTCACGGGTTATATCTATCACTTGAAGGAGTTACGTTGTAGTGCTCAGTGTCACACGTAGATGCAGATGCGGATAGTTTCAAGAGGTGTGATACTTCTTATACTTTTGATGTTGGGTATAGGGTACTTAGAGATTTAATCTTGCATCGTTCTTAAATCAACAACAGCGCAAGCTTAAGTAACAAATTTGGGGGATTTTCCTTCAGTTTCATGTTTGGTATATCGGGTTTACTTCACCATGTGGTCACAGCAATAGCCAACAGAATACGAGGTTGGTAAGTTAGCCAGAGAGTTTAAAGGTTGAGATGTAATCAACAATTCTCACGGGATATTATTGTGTTATTCAACGACAATGGTACTTCACAGTCTAAGCAAAATTTTTAAAGTTCTTCAACGACGTTCATAACTTTTCAAGATTTGTGCTTAGGACAAGAATTTCTCGAGTATATGTGCGTACACAACAATGATACTTCTGAGTGTTCGAAACCATCATGGGGGAAAATATGTACTTTGATGTTACCAGGTCAACTTCCAGGGGGAAGTAGTGTATACTACTTTACTTAGTATGGTTTGTGTGAAGTATTCTGCATACGTGAGAAGATTATTGCTGATTTCTTGCATGTTCTTCCAAACGGATAATCACTAAGACCTAATGACAAGTAGCAACAGTATTTGGTGTGGTTTACTTCTTCTTTTACAAAATTCCATTGTGCACGTTAATGACAAAGATATAAGATCATAAAAGTCTGATCAAAGTTTCAAATCTACTCAAGATAGGGTTGTTGGTTTAGGGGGGAAACTGATTCAGAAACTTCGCCAAAAAAGAGTCTATGAAGAAAGCTCTTCAAGACATGTTGCATGGATTGGGGGAAGTTAATCTAACTCGTACATACTACAATAGTTACTGAACAAGTAAATACACAGAAGATCCAAGCTGGAGTATAAGTTTCAAGACTAGAAGAACTCAGAAGACATCTTCAGCATTGGAAGCACTTTAGATGACTTTATTTTGTTGTATTTGTATTTGTTAGGAACATTGTAAATAATTCTGTATGTCCACATATTGAGGAAAGATTCTTAGCCTTAAAATATGTCGACTAATACGGAATTACAATAGATATCATAAGGCGTGACACGTAAGGATTATTAATGACTAGTTAGGATAGATATGTGTCACGAGGCCTATATATACCCCTCCTATACTTCCATAGGATGGTGAGGATTTCATTTGTAACAAAAAAGTGTGTGTGTTTTCTCCTCCGTATCTTTAGAAACACACACACTCTACCCATCTCCTTTTCTTTCTACGTAATCTAATATGGCTATCTTTCATTTCTATCCTCCTTGACCTTCAGATCTTACCTAGTTAGTGAATTATTAATGTTAGCATATTGTAAACTTTTGTAATAACATATCTTTTGTATTGTATTGTAATGAAAGTTGTTATAAATGTTTATTAGTATATGCTGTTCTTTATTCATCAGTTTGTAAGAAGAAGATTGTTTGCTCACTTACTACTGATTTTAACTTAGGTTATTTGTATATTAAAATAGGGGGAGATTGTTGGATCAGTTCCTGAGCCCTTTAGTCTCTTAGTAGATTTAAACATAAAATCCCCTAAGTGTAATCTAGCTGAAGACAAGTTCAGCTTCAGTTATTCAGGTACTTAAAAGATCAAGCAGTATCTTCACTTCAGTTTATGTGGCTGTTCAGAAACTGAAGAAGGCCTTAGCAAGAGCTTTAGTTCAGCTTGGTTGGCAATTTCAAGCTGAACGATGTCGATCTCCTTTTAGATGTTGAAACAAAATGTTTCTCTTCTAGAATGTTTATAAGGCGGAAAAAAGATTGCTTTATATCAAAAGGAATAAAGCAAATCTTCTTAGGAATGAATACTTCTAAAGTTGGTATAGAAGTACAACAACTTTTCCTAAAGAACTGTAACTAGTACTATAAAGCATGGGTGCATTAAATGGTATCTCAATCACCCATCTAATGCATGACATGTGTCCTAGGTATCTCATTATAAACCCTAATTCCTTGTGTATAAAAGGAATGTGATGTACGGATTAAATGCCATATCTTCTAATTAATGTGAAACACATTGAAGAGCATTTACTCCTAAAACAAACTAACAGAACTACTAGAGTTGAAGCTCAAGTGTTGGTTATATAGTTTGTACTTAAACTTATAAACTATTGGGTTAGACTTTAAAGTCTAGAGGTGGATCACCACCAATTGCATTCAACACTTGCTTTTATAAAAGCGATGTGTGTCATAGATTCTTTATTTGATTCTAATAAGAACATATACATTGAAAAGTTACTTCTCTGTGTTTTAAAGTTGTTCTTATTATTGTTCATATATATGTGTTTAAAACTCACATTGTTGCCATGAAATATTATTAGCTTAACTTGATAAATCTTATATCACATTCAAGGGGACCAACAAATTCGTGAGTCAGCTTTAATAAATCATTATAAAGTTCGAAACTTTAGTGGGTTATACTCTCGTTTATGCTTCATATCCCCGAAAATAAACTGTAACAAGAAATTAAGTATGATATGTATACAACTAATTAGGGGTGTCGAGTATAATAAGACTTACATCACAATATTATCTTTGTTTTTCACTTGAAGCATATAGTTATGGACTCATACGGTACGCATCAGATGTAACACACTATCACTTTCACACCGTTAGAAGTAGGATCCATCGTTTCCTTTGTAGTGGATCATATATCCAAATTATTATCCTTACATAATTCCTAGATAAACCCGATCCTTTTGCAGAAAATGGTACTACATTCATCATGCTGTTCATGATGCTCAACGTCCAGTCATGTATCAAGAAAAATTCATTGTATGAATTTATTTTGTAATTTTCAAATTCTTAATAGACCGACATATATCACATCTTATACAAATCATACGTGGCATTTAAAAATGAACTTTACACCCATGAATTTATTTGGAACTTGACATCGCTCACAATGGATTATTGTATGTTATTGATCATTCGCGTACATGCTTTAAAGATCTTCATGCGTTATGTGCTTTATTCAGATATGAGACGACATGAGATGAAATCACGTTGGTGTCTAATGCGAGTAAATAACTCAAACTGTAGAAGAAGTTGCCATCCAAACGTTCCTCTAAGTGCTTATTGGCTTATTCCATTTAAAGAAGGTTATCAATCCCTATTTGTTTTGAAAATATATGATTTGATAAGCTACTTTTAAACTGATGATGCAAAACTGAAAATATTTTTGTCTAATCAAGTAATTAGCTTTTAGAAAATGCAATAATCACTGAAACCTACCTGAAGTAATGTTATAGGTTATGTTGATTACCTTTTGCCTTATTGCTTAAAATGCTTGCTCCGTGCTGCACATTTGCGGTTAATAAAAAGTTCTAAGGCCATACATTGTAACGTGTCGGTTTGTTTTTACAAGGACGTATTCTAACCACGGACAAAACTATTTCTGGCTTTATCAAGAGTCCAAGGGGCCAAAGAAGGATTACAGGTTCTATTGTTGCGGTAAACACGGCACTATTCAACTACAAATCCAAAAACATTGTTTACAAAGAGTCTTTTTTTCGTTATATGAATTTTGCATTAGTCTTTGTATATGACTAACTTCTTCATTATTATTTTTCAATTTTTGGTTTAAGATATTTTGCGTTATTCATTGTTTATTTACTCTCGGTTAGAATTCGTCAAGTAAAATTATGAAGCTAGCCCGCTCATTCGGGCGGGCTATGAAGCTAGTTGTGATATATAGAATTATTATTAATCATATATTGCAAGAACTAATTTATACTTCTTTAATTTTACAAGTTCTATAACATTGTAGCGAATATTACACAGCATCTGATTAGCAAGTACCTTTCACCGTCAATCATCACAACCTCGTAATACTACTGACTACCGTTTTAATATCGCCGTTGCATCGTAATACGCATGTACATGACATTTTAATATGAAATAGTGTGCGAAAAAGTTATGTACTAAAATTTGTGAGAAGTCATTATCATGAAAAATATGTAATCAAAAAATATTGTTATACAAAATTTTTAATTGCAAAATATCCATTGCTACAACATGCGGGTACCTGTTACTTACAAGTTAAAAAGCAACTTGCAAAATATAAAAAATTCACACAGATGATTTCAAGAAAGGAACCACACGATAAGACAATAAGACTTTTCACATTTAATCCAAGAAAGACCTAGTCAAACAAAATGACATGACACCGGCCAACTTCACAATTGTATTTTTTATGCAACTATGGGATGAAACGATTCTGCATAACACAGCATAATAAGGTCTAAATACCTTTTTTGCATTGGTCCTCTGCAATTGCAAATTCACATAGGTAACACCAATTTTGATTTATTTTCATTTTTATTTTGATAACTAATTTACATAGGTCTTCAATGAAGGCTTTGAACATCTTGAAATCCAACTCGAAGATATCAAGTTAGCCACCAATAATTTTAATGAAGAAAATGTTATCGGACATGGTGGTTTTGGCAAGGTCTACAAGGGGGAATTGTCTCAGTCTCATTCCAAAGGAAGTGGCATGCTTGCTTTCAAGCGTCTCGATCGTAAACATGGGCAAGGAGACGCTGAGTTTTATAAAGAAGTCCGAATGCTTTCCTGTTACAGTCATGACAATATCATATCTCTCCTCGGGTTCAGCAGCGGGCGGGATGAGATGATACTTGTGTATGAGTATGCATCTCGTGGAAGTCTCGATAGCCATCTAAAAGATGTCAATCTTAAGTGGACGCAACGTATCAAGATATGCCTTGATGCTGCGAAGGGACTAAGCTATCTCCATGATCCCAAAGACACATACCAAAGACTTATCCATTGTGATATTAAAAGTGCCAATATCCTACTCGATAAGAATTTCAATGCTAAAGTTGCTGATTTTTTGGGGCTGTCAAAAGAGGCCCTGCATAATCCACAGAATTCAGTTCTTGTCACCCGCCCAATATCTTGGCGTACCCCAGGATTACTTGTAGATCCTGTGTTTATGGAGAGTTACACCCTCACAAATGAGTCAGACGTTATACTTTTTGGGGCCCCCCCCTTGTTTTTTTGTTTGTTTATTGAAGTCTTTGTGGTGGATGCTTATGCTTTACATATAGCAATCACCACTTAAAAGTTCATGTGCCTTCTTGGAAAAAAGCATATGAAGATAATAAATTAAAAGGCATCATTCTTAAAGATCTGATACGGCAGATGGACCCGGGTTCGTTGAAAACATTTGCAGGCATTGCATATCAATGTTTGAACAAATTACGTGAAGAACGGCCTTTGATGTCTCTTGTTGTGGAAAAACTTGAGAGTGCACTCAATTTGCAAGAGCTGTATGAATCTAAATCGCTAAAAGGGTATCAAAAGATGCTTACTGCCGCAGATCCACCTCTTAAATACAACTCCATGGAGGAACTTAAAGCGATTCTATCTACAGGGTTCCTGATTAAAAGGGACAAGACGGTATTTAGCTAAGCTGCTTTTAGTTAGTTAAAATATTTAGATGGCTAAACTGTGATCTATAAAAAGTTAGCATATTTTTAGATTTTCCTGTCATTGACATCAAATAATTAAGGTTTGCATACTATGTATTTTAAATCGCAATGCAATTGTTTTTTAAAGGCATAACTTTTAACAGTAAATTGAGATATTTGTTCTTCCAATTGTTAGAAAAAGGTCTTCGGACTTAATACCCAAGAGTATAATAAAAATTATGTTTGGTAGCAAAAACTTTACAGAAAAGCAGTGTTTTCATATACGCCCATTAATACTCCTTGGCTTAAATACCCAAGGAGTATTAAAATAAAATGGGAAGAATAATATGTAACCATAACCACATATTTGAGATATACCGACTTGAGTTGTATAAAATACTCTATATGTGAAAAGGATGGCAATTATTACTATCAACTCATTTCATATGCAAAGTAACAATAATAAGAGTATTCACATAATTTGATGAATCGCATATAATATGTATATGTATTTATTAAGGGCTAGAAAATAATTATGATGTATCTTGTTGCTTTTGTTGGTTTATAAAATTGTTGCCTTTCAAAAAATAATTATGATGTATTTAGGTTAATAAAAATGTATCTAATATAGGTATCTACTTACAAAGTACTATATATCTAGAAACTAAAATACATACAACATTTATAGTAATTGCTCTACTCCATCTTATTTGCAGGCCGAATCCAATTCCACTAACTTAACCATTAAACATAAAAAATGGAATATTGCAATCAACAGAGAAGACTCACCCTAGTGATTTGGGCCCAATTCCCTTGACCTAAAAGCTAAAAAGGCCTGACTTAATCTATGCCCTGATTCTCATATTGTAAACCCAATAATAACTAACTCTGAACTTTATTTTTAATTGAGCATGTAGTTGCTGTCTATAACAGAGAAGGGGGAACATATTGAAAGGATTTACATACAAGCGTGTTTGAATCCCGTTGAAATCAAAGATGACGGCTTACAACATCTCTCTGATGACATTGTTAATTCAAGGTGTCTTAATTATCCTATCTTCTTTTTTTGTATATGTGAGTAAGGTACAGTGTTCAATTAGTTATTCCTTATATGTATAGATTTCCAAGGGGCCTCTGCTACGAATATCGATGGGATGGATTCAAAGCACGTGTGAGAGGTCAAT